>JBBBDQ010001031.1:820000-857500 GCA_037127315.1 Ascarosepion bandense | reverse complement strand
ACGCAGAGGAAGCTCATGAAAGGAAGAAGTTAAAATATGATGAACTGCTGGAGAGTTGCAGGGTTAAAGGCTGGAGGGCTAGCTGCACTCCTATAGAAGTGGGGACTAGAGGATTTGCAGCAAGGTCCTTATGCAAAGCCTTAACAGATATTGGGATAGTGGGAGTAAAAAAAAGGAAAGCACTCAAGTTCATAACCGAAACAGCGGAAAGAACAGCTAATTGGTTATGGATCAAAAGAGAGTGTTCCTGGATTCCAAATTGTTAGCTAAAATTCCCCGAAATTCTGCGTCTTAATTAATGTTTCGGATGAGCTCATGTGCGGTTCGTCTCTAAATGGAAAGTGGCACTGACTGTCACCAATCGTAAGCATTTGCAGGGTTTCGTACCGGGCCTAAACGTAATTTTCCAGTGTCTGAAAGCGCTTATTGAGGGTGGGCCGGAGGCTGATCATCTCTGGTTGGGTCGGCGCGGTGAGTGGGGTATGATGTTGAAAGACCCGAAACCCCCTAGTGATCCTCGCGATGACATCACTGACGACACCCTCTAGCGCCCCCCCCCATTAGGGTGCGTATGTTTGAATTATTGTTTTCGAAATCGTAAGCTTGTAGTTGTGCTGTAGTTGGTGAGTATGACAATGTATTTATTCGTAGGTTTTGTCAGAATGGTCCACTCTTTTATTTTGAAATATTTTAAGAGCATTTTCATTCGTGCTGAAATAAAATAATTAGTGTAGTGGAGAAAGTTAAAAGTATTTTTTAACGTATTTCTCTTCTTCATATAAATATTGATGGTTAGAAATCTAAGTGCTCTTAAATAGAATTCAATGAAAATCCTTGATTTTATGTTTTTCTTATTTAAGCGTTATTAATAAAAATCCTATTCTGTTAGCTTAATTATTATTGCAAGAAAATATTTCGACTGGTGGAGAAATGGCATAAAATTTTCACAGTGAATTTGATACCGAAAGACAGCTGGTACGACTTACATCAGAACATCGACTGTAACATCACTAGAGTCTTGTAGGATGTAGTGACAAAGGCCGTAGCTGATGCTAAAAAAAACAAAAAAAAACACCGGGCACAGAGAAAATTACCCGGATTTATTTTATTAGTTATCAATGCGATGACGTCATCAGTGTCATCCGTTTCCAGAAACTATGATTTTTGCGGATTTTTTCGGCTATTCCAATGGAAATTAGGCACAGAACGTGAGCGAAAGCAGGAAATCGGGTTCGGACTTTCTGAGTATAACCAGTCTTTTCTCCCAAAATTAATAAATAAACAAATTTTTACTGCGTTCATTCGGATGTTTTTTCGTTTTTCTTTCTTTCTTTCTTTCTTTCTTTCTTTCTTTGTGAATTGTTTAGTTTGATTTCTGACGAAGACATTTTTCCTTTCCCGGATTTTCGCTATGATTGCATGGATCGGCTCGGAGCCGTGCACGGTGTGCTAGGTGTGCCCGGTAGTCAGATACCTTTCCCAAATACCCTTGGGAAAGGTATTAATCCGTCTCTTCCTTCCAGTTATGGGTTAAATAGCAGGACAGATTGGGTTCTATAGCCTTGGCTGGCAACCAGTCTACCATAGAAAGCAATGACAACCTACTGCGGGATAATCTTCTGCCCAGTCAGTCATGTCTCGAGAGAGACATAATCGCCCAAGCGTGTTTCACGTATGGCACTTAACTGACTGACTGAATATAATAGTTGGAATAATGATTAAGGCTTATATTGGTCATAAAGTGGGGGATCAGTTTATTACTTCATAACAATAGGAAACCGATCCCCCACTAATTACTAAACAATAATATAATAGATTTCTTTTCCCTTTACCTATGAGTCAAATAAAAGGACAGATTGGGTTCCATAGCATTGGTCGGCAACCAGTCTACCACAGAAAGCAATGGCAACCTAGTGCGGGATAATCTTCTGCCCAGTCAGTCATGTCTCTTTCGAGACATGATCACCCAAGCGTGTATCACGTATGGCACTTAACTGACTGACTGAATGTCTGCCGCATAAAGCATTTATTTTAGGCGGCTGAACAGATAAATTTTAAATGATTAGGGTCGGGGGAACATGCATACCGTAGGACTTTCATAGTAAATGTCAGCTAGCGAATTGCAAACAATGTGAGCTCCATCATGTATAAACCACAATTCTACTCCATCAGCTTCTTTTCTCGCACTTCACACCTGTGGATTTCTTTTCCGCATACTTGCTTTCCTGGCAGTTACAATCTCCAAGAATTTAAATGTAAATTCAAGAGTCATCTCATGTCTCACTAACTTGCATCTTCTTTCTCATACTTTTCTACATCCATCCCACTCTTATCAGCACTCTCTTCCCTCTCCTACTCTCTTCCTGACACTCCCTGCAACCTCTCACTCCTCAACATTCCTCCTATGTAACCCCCTGCACAACAGTGGCAGTAAAATGCCTTGCTTGGGGCGATATGATTATGAAAAGAACTTTTCTATACATTTGTATTCCAGAGACTAAATAAATCTAAGACATGCCTGTGTAGCTAATCAGTATTAGTTTTCTATGGCTTATCAATAAACAAGAAATTATAATGTGGATGGAAAGTGGGGGATCAGTTCTACATTACACTCAACATATAAACTGATCCCTCACTTTATGGACACGGTTGTTTCTATACATTTATATTCCAGAGACTGTAAATAAATCTAAAAGACATGCGTGTGTAGCTAATCAGTATTTCATTGAGTGATTGATTAATTTTCTATGGCTTATCAACAAGAAATTATAATGTGGATAGAAAGTGGGGGATCAGTTCTACATTACAATCAATATATAAACTGATCTCTCATTTTATGGCCATAGTCATCTTTCTCTTACCCACTTTCTGACACCCCATATAGCCTGTCACTCTTTCTCATAACTTTCTTCCTATGTAACATCCTGCATAAGAGTAGCAGTAAAATGCCTTGCTTGGGGCGAGACGATTAAAAAAAAAAATATCAGCTAACGATATGCAAACAATGTGAGCTCCATCATGTAAAAACCACATGCGTCTTCGTATTAGCATGGGTACAACCTGATGCAAGTGTGGAAGTGTGTTCGAATCTCCGGATCTATTCAACATGTATAGTGAGACTCTTCTGGGGACCACTGATGTTACGCCAAGATTTGTCATCAGAAGCCACAATTTGAACAGCATAAGGTACGTAGATGATATAGTGCTGATAGCAGACACAGAAAGGAAACTACAAGATCTCCTATAGAAGGTTGCTGAAAAGAGTGACAAGAAAGGACTACAAATAAACCGCAAAAAAAAAAAAAAAATAACCGAATGCATGGTCATCAGTAAAAAGAGCAGCCCAAAATGCCAAATACAGGTGGGGGATACTAGAATCAAACAGGTACAAACATTTAAATGCCTGGGAAGTGTTCTAACAGAAAATAAAAGTGCAACACAGAGATCCGAAGGCGAATTGGCATTTTAGAAGCTGAGTAAAGTTTTAAGAGACAGAAAAATTTCGCAAGAAATAAAGAAGATATTGCTATGTGATGTCAGTTCTTCAATATGGAATTGAATGCTGGACATTATCATCAACATCATCAAAGAGCAGCACAAAATGTCAAATACAGGTGAGGTATACTAAAATCAAGCAGGTAAAAAAATTAAAAAAACCTGGAATGTGTTCTAAAAAAAGACGAAAAGTGTGATACAGAGATTCGAGGCGATTTGGCATGGCCAAGGACGCGTTCCAGAAGCTGAGTAGAGTATTAAGACACAGGAAAAATTTACTAAAAACAAAGAAAAGACTATGTGGTTTCAGTTCTTAAATATGGTAGTGAATGCTGGACAATAACATGAAAGGTGATGAAAAAACTTCAAACAAGTGAAATGTTGTTCTACAGAAGGATGCTGGGAATATCATGGATTGCGCATGTGAGCAATGATGAAATTTAAATATCTGGGAAGTGTTCTAACTGAAGACGGAAAGTGAGACACAGAGATCCAAAGGCGAATTGGCATGGCGAAAGAGGCGTTCCAGAAGCTGAGTAAAGTATTAAGACAGAGGAAACTTTCACTAGGAACAAAGAAAAGAGTACTGGTTAGATATGTGATGTCAGTTCTTTAATATGGCAGTGAATGTTGGACATTATCAACAAAGATTTAGGGAAAACTTGAAGCATCTGAAATGTGGTTCTACAGAAGGATGCTGAGGATATCAAGCATGTGAGCAATGATGAAATTTTGGAAAGGCTGGAAACGAAAAAGAAATTAATACTGAGCATCAGGAAGAGACAGCTAAAGTTCTTAGGACATGCAATGAGGAAGGAGGACTTGGAAAACTTGATACTAACAGGCCAGATAGAGGGAAAAAGAGACATGGGAACTTATCGGATCACATATTTGAAGGGGCTGAGCAGGTAAATGACAGAACGGGGGTTGCGTGGTTTAACAGGAGAAAATATGCTAAGAGTTACCAGGGTTAGGAAAACGCGGAAAGGCTTCATCGCCTACGTCCTGAAAGGACAAGGCACATAGAAGAGGAAGACTTGCTGGAAGGACATGAGTGCGCTAATCGTACACTGATGCTGGTGCCTCGTCTGTATTGTACCGTGGGGAATGCGATCCGGTTACAAATGTTGGTAGTTGCAAATTTGTTATTATATCCCTTCCCAATCTGGCCTCATCCGTAAACAAGGTTCTTCTTCTTCTTCTTCTTCTTCTTCTTCTTCTTCTTCTTCTTCTTCTTCTTCTTCTATGTGCCTTGTCCTTTCAGGTCGTAGGTGATCATGACTTTCCACATCTCCCTATCGCTGGTGGCTCTTAGCACGCCTTCTCCTGTTACACCATGCAACCTTCGTTCTGTCATCCACCTGCTTAAGCCCATAAATCTAGAATATAAATGGATACAAACTAGCATGGCCACAAAATGAGAGATCTGTTTATATATTGATTATAATATAGATTTGATCCCCCACTTTATATCCACATTAAAATTTCTTATAAACAGTTGGCATATATATATTCTTCTTCAAGATGCCTTGTCCTTTCAGGACGTAGGCGATCATGGCTTTCCACATCTCTCTATCGCTGGTGGCTCTTAGCACGCCTTCTCCTGTTACACCATGCAACCTTCGTTCTGTCATCCACCTGCTTAAGCCCATAAATCTAGAATATAAATGGATACAAACTAGCATGGCCACAAAATGAGGGATCTGTTTATATATTGATTATAACATAGATTTGATCCCCCACTTTATATCCACATTAAAATTTCTCATAACAGTTGGCATATATATTCTTCTTTTATGTGCCTTGTCCTTTCAGGACGTAGGTGATCATGGCTTTACACCTATATCGTGTTGAATACACCGGTTCTCGTCCAATCACCGAAGTTAAGCAACATCTAGCCTGGACAGTACTTATAAGGGTGACCGTTTGGGAATACCAGGTGCTGTAAACGTAAGAACCAAGAATGGTCCACCGGTCCTCATAAAAAACAGTTTGTTAGCGAAACAGTTACAAAAAGTAACACCATTGTGTATATAAAGGGGTGAGAATCTATGTTACATATCTACAAGTTTATCATTCGCTCATGCTTTGAATATAGCTGCCATATATGGTCTGGTTCTCCTGTTATATATTCAAAGGTATTTTTTTTAATCTAAAGAAGAATCTGTAATGTTAATGATCCTGACCTGGCATCTCAACTTCAGTCACTTTCCCGCCTCCGTAATTTAGGTTCTCTGTGCCTTTTCTGTAAATATCTTCATGGTATTAATTTTAATGGTTTTAAAGAAAACATAATTTTTCTCGTTGATCCCGAGACATTTTACCTATTCAGTTTGTTGTGACACCACGTGTAGTGAAGCCGAAGAAGCAATTGTGTGCCTAGGGCAAAATATTCAGACGCAACCTGTTCTTCACCAGGTGTTTTTTTTAATTCAGAGTCTTCTTTCTCTTAAACCGGCTTCCACTTCAAAATAAGAGAAACCAATCAGCCTTAATGTTTAACCCGTAGAGGGGATATTGTGACCATATATTGCTTAATGTTCGGAAATTACTTATAAATCAACATAATAAGTTCGTGTTTTACCTTTTTCTAACATTTTTTATTTACAACGTCGTTTACAGTACCTGGTATTCCCAAAGAGTCACCCATATAAGTACTGACCCGGCACGATGTTGCTTAACTTCGGTGATCGGACGAGAAACGGTGTATTCAACACGATATAGCCGTAGACTAAGATAGATTCTGACGAGAAAAAAATTGTCTTGCACGGCACAGCCAGTCAACTTTAGGCGAACTTTCGGCGCTGCATAATCTTCGTTCACTCTCTATTCAGGCAGACTCAACAAAATTACTTATTGATAAAATGTAATGTGTCCTGACCTGGAATCTCGACTTTAGCAATTTCCCCACTGATATAAGGCATCTTTTCTTTTTCTATAGTGAATTTCATAGTAAGTACTTTAATGAATCCCTTTTATGGTACCTAGAACCTCGATCTCTAGTTTATGGTGCCACAGTTCCAGTTTCAGCAAGGCAACGATAAACTGCAACAACTACCGAATGACTCGGCTACCTTCGGTTTGGAAAAGCAATCTGATAGAGCCATTTAGCCCAGCGCCTATTACCATTTGTGCGGTCGTATGTAAAAACCATATCTGCCTGCTCACGATATGAAAATCCGGCTACTGCTAAACGGTAGGTAGCTCACTACAACACACGTTAAGCGTTGAAGACAGACTAGCCAGAAATGTACACGAATGACAAATGTAATCGACTCTACAAGACAACACAACATCATCTACCGTCAGTCAATTAAGTGCCATAAGTGATACACGCTTGGGCGATCATGTCTCGAAAGAGACATAACTGACTGGGCAGAAGATTATCCCGCAGTAGGTTGCCATTGCTTTCTGCGGTAGACTGGTTGCCGAACAAGGCTATAGAACCCAATCTGTCCTGCTATTTAACCCATAACTGGAAGGAAGAGACGGATTAATACCTTACCCAAGGGTATTTGTGCGTAAGTGAATACAATGGATTCAGCTGGAATTCGAACTCGGCTCCCTGGTCTCTCGTTCCGTGCCGATATCCACTGTACCACAACGCACATCCTCATCCGTAAGCTTTATTTAAACTTAATAACTGAAAAACCAAAGATTTGCGGACTTATATTTATATGAACTTTGGTCTTTGTTTTGGAGGAAGGAATTCGCCTACAAAGTTTTTTAAAATATATTTTTGATAAGCCGGTGTATTGAATACGGCTACCACATCTGGTCGGGTGCCCTTGCTATTCACGTCGGGATTCTTGACAAAACCCAACGGAGAATCTATAATGTAATCGATCCCGACTTGACAGCTCAGCTGCAGTCGCTCTCTCAACGGCGTAATGTGGCTACTCGGTGTCTCTTCTACAAATACTTTCACAGCTTCTGCTCCGACGAGCTTAGCTCACTGATGCCCCTTATGAATGAATTTACTCAAGCTACTAGACTAGCAACTAGGTTCCACCCTTTTACACTAAAACCGATAAAATGTAACCGTAATTTCTACTCCTCAGCTTCTTTTCTTGCACTTCCCGCTTGTGGAATTCCCTTCCTGCTTCACCGAGAGTTACAATCTACAAGTATTTAAATGTAAAGTCAATAGTCAACTATCTTACTGACTCACATCCTTTCTCTCAAGCTCTTTTTTCTATCCACTCCACTCTCATCACACCAGTATTCTCTTCCTGGCGCCCCCTATAACCTGCCCGTCTTTCTCATAACCTTCCCCCTATGTAACCCCCTGCGCACCAGTGGCAGTAAAATGACTTGCTTGGGGGTGAAATGATAAAAAAAAACGTGTATATTGAAACAAATGTTTTGCGCCAGAGAATTTAAATATGGCTTTGAAATAACGGAATACATTTTTTAAAGTGACTTTTTTTCGTCAAACTTTTTTCAGAAAAATGCGTTGGTAATCAAAATATTACAACAAAATCAAAATGAAGGAAGATAAGCTTGACGTGTAATTAAGCAGTCACGACTAAAAAAATGATTACAAAAAACAACAACAAAAAAACAAGCAATCTGTGTAGATAAATAAATATAAAGTATAAAAAAATACTCACGACACCCGATTAGGCACAGAAACAGAAGAATGTTCTACTTCTGACTGCACAAAGTCTTTCGAAGTAGCTTGATGATAACAGCTTTAAATCTGTAAATATTTAAGGAACCGAGCCTTGTGCAGTACCCTGAACGCTCCGTCAACATATTCGGAAACGCAACCTGGATTATTAATTAAATGAAGCCAAGTTACTGACTCACAAACTGACTGCGTCAAGCGATTACTGTTCCTCGTACCACGCTGTCACATATAGACAGACACGTGCTGTCCAGTCCGGCTCTCTAACAGCAAATTTTTTCGCCCCACATAGTCAGCTTCACACCGACATTTAAATTATTAAATCAAGGACATATTTTATCGGTAGGGCAAACTATCCTTAGTAAAACATGTGTTCACCGGAATAGTATTAGATAGATAGATAGATAGATAGATAGATAGATAGATAGATAGATAGATAGATAGATAGATATGAATAGACTGAGATAGATAGATAGATAGATAGATAGATAGATAGATAGATATGAACAGACTGAGATAGATAGATAGATAGATAGATAGATAGATAGATAGAACAGACTGAGATAGATAGATAGATAGATAGATAGATAGATAGATAGATAGATAGATAGGAAGAGACTGAGATAGATAGATAGATAGATAGATAGATAGATAGATAGATATGAACAGACTTAGATAGATAGATAGATAGATAGATAGATAGATAGATAGATAGATAGGAAGAGACTGAGATAGATAGATAGATAGATAGATAGATAGATAGATATGAACAGACTGAGATAGATCGATAGATAGATAGATAGATAGATAGATAGATAGATATGAACAGACTGAGATAGATAGATAGATAGATAGATAGATAGATAGATAGATAGATAGATAGATAGATAGATAGATAGATATGAACAGACAGAGATAGATAGATAGATAGATAGATAGATAGATAGATAGATAGATAGATAGATAGATAGATGGATAGATAGATATGAACAGACTGAGATAGATAGTTAGAATGATAGATATGAACAGACTGAGATAGATAGATAGATAGATAGATAGATAGATAGATAGATAGATAGATAGATAGATAGGAAGAGACTGAGATAGATAGATAGATAGATAGATAGATATGATAGACAGACATAGATAGATAGATAGATAGATAGATAGATAGATATAGAACAGACTGAGATAGATAGATAGATAGATAGATAGATAGATAGATATGAACAGACTGAGATAGATAGATAGATAGATAGATAGATAGATAGATAGATAGATATGAACAGACTGAGATAGATAGATAGATAGATAGATAGATAGATAGATAGATAGATAGATAGATAGATAGAAAATTAACAGACTGAGATAGATAGATAGATAGATAGATAGATAGATAGATATGAACAGACTGAGATAGATAGATAGATAGATAGATAGATAGATAGATAGATAGATAGATAGATAGACAGACTGAGATAGATAGATAGATAGATAGATAGATAGATAGATAGATATGACAGACTGAGATAGATAGATAGATAGATAGATAGAGAGAGAGAAAGAGAGAGAGAGGGGGGGATTTTTCGCTTTAATTTTGGATTGCGTGATTCATTTTATTTGTCTTTCAAAAATTGTTTTCATACTAACCTGATCTCCCATAAAGAATTGATTTCCGCTGTTGCACATTTCCAATGTCCTCTCAAGGAACGGCAGAATTCTATTGCATGTGTTCATATACTTCCAATACATATAATGCTGAAAATAAAATGTTTATAGCAGTTTAAGGGACATAAACGTAATTTTGTTTTTATATAATGTCAAATGATGTATATTCCATAACTCAATCCGTAACAGAGATTCCAAGAACACAGATAAGATACTCACCACAAACTGCAAAAACGATTACAAATTATGTAATCTCTTATAATAATAAAATCTTTTATTGACATGGGAACAATGTCCTAGCAGAATTAAATATGTGTAGTTTTCAGTAAATTTGAATGAATGGCTTGCTAATTTTAAGCTTACAAAACAATATTAATATCTATTAATTGTCTAATGTATTATATGTTTCTGGTTTCCATCGGCGTGGCTAATGCAGATCTCTAGGAAATGATTCATTGTTCTTTCTCAGGCTAAAATTTTTCAATGACATGAAGTGGAAAGATTATAATGAGGTCTATTACAAGTAATTTTTTTTAGTAATGTGCTGTTCAAGACATTATGTTTTCTTGTCACAAACTATCTAAACTTATTAATAAATGGAACTTTGTCTCTGTGTGTGTGTGTGTCCGTTATCTATAGACTCCGAAACGGCTGAACCGATTTTCTTGAAAATTTACACAGTTGTAAAATAAGCGCATACGATTGTTTTTAGCTAGGTTTTGTGTCGAGGTACTACAGATAAATATCGAAAATGGCAGTGATATTCAAAGCATGAGCGAATGATGAACATATAAATATGTAAGACTAGCAGTATAGCCCGGCGTTGCTCGGGTGTAATGAAAGCTTTAAAACTAATCCATGGTCCTGGAGCTCAGACTCTTTGGACGTTAGCACGAAAGACTAAAAAGCAATAGTTGTTTCCAATTAAAGCGAAAACGTAGACTGAAAAAAAAATGAATGGATGGAAGTCAAATTTTAATTTCCTTGTATCGATATCAAATAAGTTCTTTTCATTGTATACTGAATTTTGAAGGCTAAATAAGTCCTCTGAGTAAATGGTATCACGGCTGAGACTAAGAACTACAATTATACCCACTTAGAGCCAAACCCGAAGCAAAAACTAAAAGAAAAGGGCTGAAAAAAATACAGGCATACAGGCAGATAAACAGACACACACACAAACATCTTGCCTTATATATATATATATATATATATATATATATATATATATATATATATATATATATTATCGATTTTCTGCACTATTGTAAGAACTGCAACCTTGAAACTTCTGAATATCGTTTCTTATGTCTTTGTCTATGAGTGTATGAAATTTGATTAAAATCGGACCACTCCTTCTATAACCCGATTTTTTCGATTATCGATCTTCGATATTTATCGGGGGTACCTCGACATAAAACGTAGCTAAGAACACTCACAGATGCTTATAGTCCAACTGTGTAAACTTACAAGAAAATCGGTTCAGTCATTTCGGAGTCTATAGGTAACGGACACACACACAAACACACAGACACACACTTACACACACGCATACACACACAGAGACAAATTTCCATTCATAAATAAGTTTAGATTTAGATATAGCCTCATAAAATATGCTTCATACTTTTGCTGGGAACCACATATATTTCATACTTTTTAAATTGATGAGATGCAATGTTCACTCGATTAATTTTCTTCCCACGAATTGACGCATTGTTAAAAAAGAATCCAAACAGAATTATTCTGCAATGACAAAAATTTTAACTTGTTCATCTCAGGTTAACTGTTAACTTCTACACATCGCCACATAAACTATACTTCTTAATTTTGCAGTGAATCATGTTTCTTATTCCTATTTAACCGGTGAGACGTAACTGCCACTCAAGAAGTTTTCTTCCAACGAATTAACGCTTAGTTAACAGAATCTAAACAGGTTTATTCCCAGATAACTAAAATCCTAACCTGTTCATTTAACCGTTAATTTATCCACAAAGACTCGTAAACTGTGCTTCTTAATCTTGAAGGAACCGCATTCATTTTATTCTTACTGAATTGTTGAGCTGTAAGTGCAACTCAAGCAGATGCCTTCCCCAAATTTGACACTTTGTTAAACAGAATCCAAAGAGGATTACTTCCCGATCTCATGTTCATCATAATTTCATCTCATGTTCATCACAAATTCATCTCATGTTCATCTCATATTCATCTCATGTTCATCTCATATTCATCTCATGTTCATCTCATGTTCATCACAAATTTATCTCATGTTCATCTCATGTTCATCACAAATTCATCTCATGTTCATCTCATATTCATCTCATGTTCATCTCATGTTCATCACAAATTTATCTCATGTTCATCTCATGTTCATCACAAATTCATCTCATGTTCATCTCATGACTCATCTCATGTTCATCTCATGTTCATCACAAATTTATCTCATGTTCATCTCATGTTCATCACAAATTCATCTCATGTTCATCTCATATTCATCTCATGTTCATCTCATGTTCATCACACCATCTCGTTCATCTCATGTTCATCAAGAAATTCATCTCATGTTCATCTCATATTCATCTCATGTTCATCTCATGTTCATCACAAATTCATCTCATGTTCATCACAAATTCATCTCATGTTCATTTCATGTTCATCACAAGTTCATCTCATGTTCATCTCATATTCATCACAAATTCATTTCATGTTCATCTCATGTTCATCTCATGTTCATCACAAGTTCATTCATGTTCATCTCATATTCATCACAAATTCATTTCATGTTCATCTCATGTTCCATTCCCATGTTCATCACAAGTCTATCTCATGTTCATCTCATATTCATCACAAATTCATTTCATGTTCATCTCATGTTCATCTCATGTTCATCACAAATTCATTCCCATGTTCATCTCATGTTCATCACAAATTCATCTCATCTTCATCTCATATTCATCTCATGTTCATCTCATGTTCATCACAAATTTATCTCATGTTCATCTCATGTTCATCTCATGTTCATCTCATGTTCATCACAAATTCATCTCATGTTCATCTCATATTCATCTCATGTTCATCTCATGTTCATCACAAATTCATCTCATGTTCATCTCATGTTCATCACACCATCTCATGTTCATCTCTATGTTCATCACAAATTCTATCTCATGTTCATCACAAATTAATCTCATGTTCATCTCATATTCATCACAAATTCATTTCATGTTCATCTCATGTTCATCACAAATTCATTTCATGTTCATCTCATGTTCATCACAAATTCATCTGCCCATCTCATGTTCATCACAAATTCATCTCATGTTCATCTCATGTTCATCACAAATTCAGCTCATCTCATGTTAACCGTTATTTTTCCCAACTATCCTCATAAAATATGGTTCATAATCTTGAAGGGAAGATTATATCATTTTCATTCATTTGGTGTGTATAAATTCCACTCGAGCAGCGTTTTATTCCCCGCAAAGACGTTTTGTTAAACAGAATCCAAACCTGATTATTTCCCAATCATTAAAATCTTAACCTCTTCATTTCGGGTTAAGCGTTAACTTCCCCATAAAAAATGGGCTTCTTAATCTTGCAAGAAACCACTCTCATTTCATTCTTATTCAATTGATGAGATTTAAGAGCCCATCGAGCAGCTCTCTTCCCCAAAATAGATGCTTCGTTTAACAGAATCCAAACATGATTTTGATTATTGCCCAATCATTAAAATCTTAACCTCTTCATTTTAGGTTAATCGCTGTCTTCCTCAGTTTGCCTAATAAACTGTGCTTTCTAATCATGCAGGGAACCACACTCATTTATTTTTATTCAATTGATGAGATTTTATTTTATATCACCACGAGCAAGGCGGTAACGCCACTGATGTGCAGGGGGCTACATAAGAGTAAAAAGATTACAGGAGAGTGAAGAGAAGGAGGAACCAATTAGAAAGGAGCAAGAGAAGAATGGGAATACAAGTGTGACGACAGTTGGAAAAGAGAAGAGAAAGGAAAGGATATACGGGGTGGTGAATGAACTAGGGTTAAATAGTTAAGAGTTGAGTATTGACCTTGCATTTAAATTCCTGTAGGTTGTAGCCGCCAGGTAAGCAACAATAAGGAAGCGACTTCCACAGGCGGGAAGTGCGAGAAAAGAAGCTGCAGAAGTAGAATTGTCATCTGCATTTGGTTGATCTAACTGTGAATGGGTGAGACCCAGTTTCTAGTCTTGTTGCACGAGTAAACACCTGTTGTAAAGGCACCAGTGACTTAAGTTCGTTGCAGCAGAACCATGGAAGTATTTATAGAACAGACAAAGGGAAGCCACATCTCGTCGGTGGGAAAGTGGCTGTAGTCGAGCCGACAAGTCGGTACCTATCACATTACTGATTCTCAAGATCACGGAGATGAACAGTGAGGGCACCTGACCAGTATTCCATGCACGGATGAATGGTTGATTTGTATATATGCAGGATGGTTTCAGGCAGGAAAAACATCCTGGCCCGACACAGTGACTCAAAATTCCGAGCAGTGGATTTAGCTATTGACTCAATGTAGTGGTTTCACTTGAGATCAGAAGATAGGGTAAGGCCGAGGAGGCACAGAGTATTGCTCTCGGGGAGACTCGCTTGGTCCATGCTTATGGGAGGCAGGGGAGGTTGCCTGTGATGATTGACAGACAGCAGCTTGTTCTTAGAGTCACTTGAGCAGCTCTGTTCCGAAACAATGACTCATTGTTAAACCAAATCCAAATGAACTTCTTTACCGAGAACTAAAATCTTAACCTGTTCCAATCTTAAGTTAAACGTTATCCACTTTTCATATCTGCATAAACAGGGCCTCTTACACGTTAACCATTCTTTTGGGTGATTTTAACTGGATCAATCTATTTATCATCTGATCTGCCTCCGTGTTGATTTTCTTTTGCTGTGCCCTAAACTTTAGGGTGTTATCAATTAGACCCGTTTTCCGGACGTGATAGACATTAAGAGTGGTAGGAGTCAATAGAAGCTCCTTCTTCTATGTGCCCTGTTCCTATCAGGACATAGGCGATCATGGCTTTCCACGTTTCCCTATCCCTGGTGGCTCTGAGCACGCCTTCTCCTGTTAAACCGTGCAATCCTCGTTTTGTCATCCACCTGATTAGGTCCTTCAAATATGTTATCCGTTGCTTTCCCCTGTCTCTTTTCCCCTCTATCTGGCCTGTTAGTATCAGATTCTCCAAGCCCTCCTTCCTCATTGCGTGTCCCAGGAACTTCAGCTGTCTCTTCCTGATGCTCACTATTAATTTCCTTTTAGCTTCCATCATTTCCAAGACCTCATCATTGCTCACATGCTCGATCCATGATATTCGCAGCATCCTTCTGCAGAACCACATTTCAGTTGCTTCAAGTTTTTTCTTCATCTTTGATGGCATTGTCCAGCATTCACTGCCATATTGAAGGACGGACAGCACGATCCAGTACTCTCTTCCTAGTTTCTAGCGAATTTGTCCTATTTCTTAATACTTTACTCAACTTCTGGAATGCTTCCTTCGCCATACCAATTCGCCTTCGGATCTCTGTGTCGCATTTTTCGTCTTCTGTTGTAACGCTTCCGAGGTATTTAAATTTTTGTACCTGCGTGATTCTAGTATCCCCGACTTAGGCGGATAAAAATGGAAAAGTGCCATAGACTGGATGAGGGATCATTTCGCAAGGGGTCATTTTGTAGTTTGTATTTGATATAATATTTTGTCATTCCAGTCCTGTTTCTTCTTTTAAAAAAAACTTGTAGTTTGTTTGTTTGTTTAGGGGTTCAATAAGTCCTCAGGGATCATTTAATGCCGAAATTGACTTTTCTGGGGACCATTAGTAATTTCTTTTTTAAAACAAAGTTTTGTAATTTGCTTGAAGCATTGTGCAAAATAGTTATATAGTTATGTCTTGAAGGCTGTCACAATGCGTCTAATAAAATTAAGGAAGGTAAATAAGTTGGTGGGTCTTACCTATTTATTATACATTAATGGATACATTACTGGTAACTTTAAAAAATATATATATATTGTTGGTATTATCCCATTATTTTTACAAAAATATTATTGATGGTATTTTTACTATGGAAATTAATTGATGTTGTTTTTTATGTAAACATACTTTCATTGTGTTCTGACCCCAGTTTATATTTAACTATATAACCATAGCTGAGAAAATAACAGGTTCTACCACGCCAAGTCAGGATGGACCTGATAACAAAAAGCAATAAAGAAGTGGTTCCGCGTTACTCAAAACCTCCAATCCCCTTTGTTGCTGGGTAGAGTTTATCGCATGACCCACAACGCGTATTCTTTTGTCAGTACAAAAAATAAAATAAAATAAAATAAAAATAAATCAAAAAATTAAACGAGGACTTACATCGTAAGTGGGGTACCTCATCTCACAGATTTCCATATCAGAATAATTCATTTCACCCCCTATAAGCCGGGACTAAAAAACAAAAAAGAAAAAGTTAATTTTTTTATTGATTCTTTTGCAAACCTTTCAGAATTAACTTACATGGAGAACTGGTTTATATAAATGCCAACTATCAATGAACTTTTTAAGTAAAAAAATGGTTGCAAAATAAACTCAGAGGGTGAACTTATTGTGGTTAAAATGTTCAGATTAAAATAAACGACGACAAATATCAGCTCCTGGAAATACTCAGTATTTAAGAACATATTCTATACTAGTTGAACAGACATCCACACACACACACACACACACACACACACACACACACACACACACACACACACATATATATATATATATATATATATATCGCATCGTTCATTCAGCAATGAATTAGAACACTATCAGCTATTGGGCGTGCATAATGATAATATACACGCTAAAACGTCTACTTTCTTTGACCGAGAGCTTGTAGCTCAGAGGTAGAATCACCGACAGACGCCCATGCGGTCGGGTTTCAATCCTGGGTAAAAGGCAATCGGCTGTCTAACCCTACTGATGAGCTGTGATACAGCGAAACAGATTTGTCTGCGGATGTACTATATATACACAACCAAGCGTAATTATCAGCCCCCACCCCACACCAGTTTTTTTAAAAATAAATGATGTATTTTATACAATTTTTAGGTCTTATTGCCATAGAATGGTTCTTTTGTTATTATTACTTTGCTAAATTTTACAAAGCAAGGAAGCAAAGATGAACTCGTCCGAATGCGTGTGTTAATTACTTATTAAACAAAATTTTGTGTCACCGGATATGGGAAATAGTCTATTTCGTCAGGGAAGGTGTCACCCGTCTGTTTTCTCAATCCCGGTGAGGACTAGGCTCGTGTTAGAAGTATAATTTTCATCAGACGAAAGGCACTAGACGAAAGTCAGAAGAGGGAGGAAGCTTTTTGTTTTAAAGGGAAGTTATTTAAAAATAAAATCCGAATATTAACTACATGACATTAATTTGGGCTTAAATGAAGAATTAACACATATATATATATATATATATATATAGTAAAGTTTTGTAATTTGCTTGAAGCATTGTGTAAAATAGTTATATGGTTATGTCTTGAAGGCTGTCACAATGCGTCTAATAAAATAAAGGAAGGTAAATAAGTTGTTGGGTATTACCTATTTATTATACATTAATATATCGAGATCAAAATCTCATCTTCAGAATGGCAGAGGAGCGTGTGTCTGTCCGAGCGTGTTCCTGGCTTTTATTGAGTAAAATAAAGGAAGGTAAATAAGTTGTTGGGTATTACCTATTTATTATACATTAATATATCGAGATCAAAATCTCATCTTCAGAATGGCAGAGGAGCGTGTGTCTGTCCGAGCGTGTTCCTGGCCTTTATTGAGTAAAATAAAGGAAGGTAAATAAGTTGGTGGGTCTTACATATTTATTATACATTAATATTTCAAGATCAAAGTCTCATCTTCAGAATGGCGGAGAAGCTTTTGTCTGTTCGGATGTCTTCACGGCCTTTAAAAGAATGGCTATTCCTGGCTCGCTGTCTGCTACCGCTGCTGTATGTGTGTATGTGTGTGTGTGTGTGCGTGTGTGTGAGTGTGTGTGTATTCTAGTTGGGGCTTTTTTGGTCTGATGATATCAGTCTGCTTGTATGTGTGGTTTATCTTTGTGTAATCTGATCGTTCCCTTGAATCTTTGACCGGGCTGAAGAGGATCAGTTTCATTACTGTTGTTTTATCTATCTGATTTATCTGGTGGTGTGTGCGTGTCCGTGACTATGTCATGTGTGCGTGTCTATGTGCGCGTAGTTCTTGTAATTTTATTTTGTATGTGTGTGTGTGTGTGTGTGTGTGTGTGTGTGTGTGTGCGTTTCGGCGTGCGGTGTGTTATAGGCATCTCCACTACTTTGCCGGGGGTGGGGAAATAACATAGCGTAAAATTATTTGTTCATTTATTATTTATTTTTTATTTTTTATTTTTTTCTTCATTTTTTATTACAATTTTATCCTATAGGGTTGTTATTATTATTATTATATATTATCCTCTCTAATAATAATTTTAAGAAAATCTTTTTAACTATATTCTAAGCGGAACATTTTACAATGTTTGCATATGACATTTATTTCAATACGTTTATTTAATAGATTTTTATTCTCAAGAAATTTAATAATATATAGACACAGTGGTCATGGGTTGTTTAAAAAGTACTTTTCGAGTACTTTGCGATTAATCAATATTTTAAATTTAAATTTAAATTTAATATTAATTTTAGTTTATTTCCTTTAATTTTAATTTTAATTTTATTTAATTTTAATTTAAACTGAATTTTTAAATTTTAATTTTTAAATTTAATTTTAATTTTAAATTCTTTTATTTAACTTCTCCAATTCATTATATTACTGCTAATGAATTTATAATTTCGTGTTATGTTTTAAATATCTTCTATTTTTATGAATAATTCCTCTGTTTGTGTATGTGAGTTGATTATTTCTTTTTAAAATTACAAAGGATTTAGATTGAAACAATGTAACGAATATTTGTGTTTATATACAATTCACTCCCGGCCAATGTTTGAAATTTCTATTTCTTTCCCACTTCTTCCCTTTTGTGCATTTTCTCACTTTTTCCTCTTTGTTAAGCCCAGACGTCGCGTAACCGACATCTATATCTGTCTATAATTTACTTCCTGCCTAAATTGAAAATGTCTCACTCTTAGCTGTTTCTATTGGCTCTTTCCTCTCAGTACTTTCTCTCTCTCGTTTTCCTATTTGCTTTTTTTGTTTTCTTTGTGTCTATCTCTTTCTTCATCTTTTTCCCATTTCTTGATTTCTCTTTTTGCTTTTTCATTTTTCTGCTTTCTTACTTGTACCCCTCTTTTTAAATATCTTCTTACATCTTTTTAAATATCTTCTTACATCTTTTTAAATATCTTCTTACATCTTTTTAAATATCTTCTTACATCTGACAAAAAGATTTCCAAAAACAAAAGAAAGTGTTTTTTTGATTTTCTTAAAAAAGTTTATTACCATCATTTTAAACTTCCTGATGAAACATTTTTCTTTAAATGTCAAAACAAAATGAACAATTTTGTAGCATTTTGTAGTTTGTACATATTCTAAGGTGTAATTTGTAATAAATATTCATTGATCGATTTTTATATTGAGCAATGTTTTAATTTAAATTAATGTTTTGAACGTTGCAAATATTTTCCTCGTTCCTTATTCATTTGCTTACGGTCATATCACGTTGAATACACTGGTTCTCGCTCGATCACCGAAGTTAAGCAACGGTGAGCCTGGTCAGTACTTAGATGGGTGACCGCTTGGGAATACCAGGTGCTGTCAGCGTTTAGTGACGGATGTGCGCTGTGGTGCGGTGGATATCAACTCGGAAAGAGAAATCGGTGAGCCGAGTTAGAATTCCAGTTGAATACCCTGTATTCACTTAAGCACTGGTGCCCTTGGGAAAGGTATTAATCCGTCCCTTCCCTCCAGTTATGGGTTAAATAACAGGGTAGGACTTGGGGATCCTTCCCTTAAAAATACATCCCAATAAATCTTGATACTCGAAAAGAAAAAAGTATTACTAGATAATATATTACTTATACAAAAACAACAATAAATTGTTGAAAGAAAAGGGTATTACCAGCAATAAATAAATTTTAGTTGGCAATAAATGACCCGCCGTGGTTGATATGCCATAAAACAAACCAACCAACCAATATTTTTCTTTAAATGTTGACACAAACTGTGCAATTTTGTAGTATATTGTAGTTTGTACATGTTTTCAAGAGTAATTTTTAATAAATATTCATTGCTCTATTTTTATATTGAGCACTGTTTTAAATTAATGTTTTGAACGTTTAAATTACTTTCTTTGGTTCTTATTCATTTGGATATGTATATGTATATATATATATATATATATATATATATATATATATATATATATATAGATAGATAGATAGATAGATAGATATGTTTGTATTAAGCGTCAAGAGTTTAGAGAATGTAGTGTTTGTAGTATTGTTGATTTCTTGATCTAAACTACGCAAAATAACTACAGATTAATATGGAGAGATTGTAAAAAAATATATTCATAGATTTATATTGTCGGATATGAAAACATCACGTTCATATTAAAATCACGACATTACACACTGTCAATGTTTTTTATTTTAATAGTTGTGCAGATTCGAAATAATTGACTCACCCTCACGCGTCCGTTCTTCCAGTGGTAGTACCTCATGTAATCGTGCATGATTTCATAGAAGCAGTTATTATTTACAAAGCACTCGACACTCGTCTTAGCTAATGTCTTTTAGTCTTCATGATCATTTTACTATAGCCTCTTTGCTTATCCATTTCTATAGTGTGTTGAAGAATATAAATATGAAATATTGAGCAGATTCGAAATAACTTACTCACCCTGAAGCGTCCGTTCTTCCAGTGGTAGAACCTCATGTAATCATCCATGATTTCATATAAACAGTCGCAGATGTAATCACACCTCATCATTTCTAAGTTGGTTCTGCCGTAGAAACCTATTAAAATATTATTCAAAGTCTGAAATTCATTTATGCTTTAAATTAATGTATTGGCAAATAAACTGTGTCTAGAGATTATATGCAAAAGAGGTATTGCAAAATATTTTATCTAAAGATCATAGTTATATGTTATCTAGGGAAATAATTTGTGCTATTATGTACAGCGAGTAAGTATGAAAGCAATTAAGTCCCAATTTTCAATTTCAGATTGATATTTACTATTTCTTTAGTAATTATAGCAATTTGAAGTGTCAAGAGATTATTTGCAAGAACTAGAATTTAGTATTATGGCTCGTAAAAAGAACTAACAATGAATGAAAAGAACTATATAATCAAAGAAATTAGCAAAGGAAAGTCTTCGCTTCAAACTTCTAAGGATTTGAAAAGGGATCATTGAACAATCAAGAAAATATGTCAAATGGGAATTCAACCAAGGAGAAAAAGTCTCAGGCTGATTTCAGGAATTTAACAAAGCGATGTCTATCACATATCCGAAGAGAATTAATAATAAACCCAAATGCGTCAGGTGCGTTCATATTTGAGGCCGCTGGAGCTCCTATGGTGTCAAGGGTAACAAGATGTAAAGCATTAAGGAAGTTTGCTGATGTAAAAAAATCAAATAAAAAAACACATCTGAACAAAAACACATAAGGAAAGAAGATTGCAGGGGACAAAAAATTCATGAAAACTGATTTCAGTAAAGTGCTTTTTACAGACGAATCAAGGATCACCCTCGATGGGCCCGATGGATGGGCTGGAGGATGGGTTTACAAGCAACATGTCTCAAGAAAATGATTGAAACGCCAACAAGGCGGCGTTGGGATCATGATATGGGCTGGGATTATTGGTAATGAGCTCGTGGGTCCATTCAAGTCACAGATATTTGAAGGCCAGTCCATAAAAGAATCATCAACAAATAGATCTATGATCATAGATCTATGATTTATAATCATAGATCTATGATTATAAAGATCATAGAACTATGATTTATCAAACCATTCAAAGAAATATTGGTCTGGAAAATTACAGTAATTTTGGAATTTATTTTAAGCCTGTCTTTCAATTTAAATGGACCCACGAGTTGTGAGTTCAATACCACACTACAGCAGTGGAGAACAAGTTACTTGCAGGGTTAGATGGAGATAATTCATGACTTCAAGTGAGAATGACATACCCCAGTGATTGTAATAAATGGCACGGTTCGAAATTCTTAGCACCTTAAGAAGGCCGAAACTTACAACGGCCGACACGTCGTACAAATGGCAACAAAGATGAAGAAAATACTCTGAATAATGTAAATCCTTTAAATACCACCTCATCTCAGAAATATAGACAATTAGAATGATCTATTATTAAACGTCGCACAAATGGCAACAAAGATGAGGACTATAGTCCGAATAATGTAAATACTGTAAATACTACAGCATCTCAGAAATATAGACAAATAGAATGATCTATTATTAAACGTCGTACAAATGGCAACAAAGATGAGGACAATAGTCCAAATAATGTAAATACTATAAATACTACCTCATCTCAGAAATATACACAAATAGAATGATCTATTATTAAACGTCGTACAAATGGCAACAAAGATGAGGACAATAGTCCAAATAATGTAAATACTGGAAATACTACCTCATCTCAGAAATATAGACAATTAGAATGATCTATTATTAAACGTCGTACAAATGGCAACAAAGATGAGGACTATAGTCCGAATAATGTAAATACTGTAAATACTACAGCATCTCAGAAATATAGACAAATAGAATGATCTATTATTAAACGTCGTACAAATGGCAACAAAGATGAGGACAATAGTCCAAATAATGTAAATACTATAAATACTACCTCATCTCAGAAATATAGACAAATAGAATGATCTATTATTAAACGTCGTACAAATGGCAACAAAGATGTGGACAAATATCTGAATAATGTAAATAATTTAAATACTACCTCATCTCAGAAATATGGACAAATAGAATGATCTGTTATTAAAAGTTGTATAAATGGCAACAAAATGATGAAAATAGTCTGAATAATGTAAATACTTTAAATACTATTTCATCTTAGAAATATAAACGATTACATCCTGTCACTCCAGTGTACTGTAAAACTGACCGTATGATGAAAGAATGGAAATTAATTTTTTTTTTCAATCATATCACCCCAAGCAAGGCGATAACACCAAAATCGACTGTTTTAATTAATTTTCACAAGGTGTAGGCGTATGTTGGTAAAACAACATACTTTCTTTTAATATGACCACCATCGATTGTGATTAAAAGCTAGGTGAGTGGCTCCAGGGTTTAGACGAGTAAAACTCCGAATGTTAGCGTTAGGCGCCACATACCTAATTGTAATATATTCCTTTTTTGCTAGGAAACAGATTTGAATATTCTTTTATAACAATGAGTGCTTCTCGTGGAGTTCTCATCAAAAAGTGATTTTCACTTACCATATTCTCGGGCTAAATATCTACAAATCGCCATCGATTCTGGCATTCTGTAACCGTCATCCATTTCTAACACGGGAAGACAGCTTCCTGGGAAATCTGAAGAAAAAGGAAATGAATGTTAATGAAATTGGAATATCCATCCATCTGTTTATATATGTATATATCTCAGACTCTTTGTTTGTTTGTTTGTTTGTTTCTATCTAACTGTCTATATATCTATCTAGATATGTTCATTATCTGTCTCATTATTTTCATATGTATTTTTCTCATTACTTCCTTATCTATCTATCTATCTATCTATCTATCTATCTATCTATCTATCTATCTATCTATCTTTTTATTCTATTTCTAGTCTTTTTATTCTATCTATCTATCTATCTATCTATCTATCTATCTATTTCAGTCTTTTTATTATCTATCTATCTATCTATCTATCTATCTATCTATCTCATCTCAGTCTGTTCATATCTATCTATCTATCTATCTATCTATCTATCTATCTATCTCAGTGTGTTCATATCTATCTATCTATCTATCTATCTATCTATCTATCTATCTATCTATCTCAGTGTGTTAATATCTATCTATCTATCTATCTATCTATCTATCTATCTATCTCAGTCTGTTCTATCTATCTATCTATCTATCTATCTATCTATCTATCTATCTATCTATCTATCTATCTATCTATCTATCTCAGTGTGTTCATATCTATCTATCTATCTATCTATCTATCTATCTATCTATCTATCTATCTATCTCAGTCTGTTCATTATCTATCTATCTATCTATCTATCTATCTATCTATCTATCTATCTATCTATCTATCTCAGTTTATTCATATCTATCTATCTATCTATCTATCTATCTATCTATCTATCTATCTATCTATCTATCTAGCAGGATTAGTTTTTCTGATTTTTGTAAAATAATTTATTTCCTGTATGAAGTTCGATGAAGTTAACTTAAAATTTATGTAGAAGCTTTTAATTCAGTTTAGTTTTGAAATATAACCCCTAACACGACATTCATAAAATCTTATATAATTGTAGTAATGCCATGATTTTCTAGAACTTTGTGGAACATTGTAGAAGTTGTCTTTTCATTTGCAAGTTCAACCAATTCTAAACTTCACGACCTGGACACGACACACCATGCACAATGTAGCAACACCCCGCCATATTTTCTCTAGTTTCGCGAACCACTGCTCTGTTGAACCGAATCCTAAGAGTGTGTTTACCTTGATCACTGCAATCAATTACGCTATCATGAGTGGCTCCTGAACATTGTACAAAGTGAACCTCAGTGTATTTTTTTGTTCTGGAAATCTAGATTTTTAGACCCACTTTTAAACTAAATATGCGAGAATGATCCTTTGTAGATGGTTAAAATTCAGCAGAATGGTTGGAAGACAGAAGCGAGACTCATAAGAGACTCCGAAGATTACCTATTAAGAACAGTTTTCTAGGACCTACTTCATAAAAAGGATTTGAAAAGTGCGACGTCCTGTGGCCTAATTCTGCCGTTTCTGAGTAGTGAGTTCGGAACCTTCTTGTGGCCCTATATAAAGCTAATCTAAATTTAATAAATTACAATCACAGTTTTAAAAAAAAGTCCAAGGGAAACAACCGTATTTTCTTAAGAAAATATGAGTAAAGGGAGGTAAGCGAAGTAAGTTTGTCAACTGTTTCATTAATATTATTCTATATTTTTAAGACACCAGTTTATCTGAAGCATTTTTTATAATTTGTCTGTATTTCTGAGAAGAAGTAGTATTTACATTATTTACATTATTTCTGAGATGAGGTAGTATTTACATTATTTAAATTATTCGGACTATTGTCATCATCTTTGCTGCCATTTGTACGACGTTTAATAATAGATCATTCTATTTGTCTATATTTCTGAGATGAGGTAGTATTTACAGTATTTACATTATTCGGACTATTGTCCTCACCTTTGTTGCCATTTGTACGACGTTTAATAATAGATCATTCTATTTGTCTATATTTCTGAGATGAGGTAGTATTTACAGTATTTACATTATTCGGACTATAGTCCTCATCTTTGTTGCCATTTGTACGACGTTTAATAATAGATCATTCTATTTGTCTATATTTCTGAGATGAGGTAGTATTTACAGTATTTACATTATTCGGACTATTGTCCTCATCTTTGTTGCCATTTGTACGACGTTTAATAATAGATCATTCTATTTGTCTATATTTCTGAGATGAGGTAGTATTTACAGTATTTACATTATTCGGACTACTGTCCTCATCTTTGTTGCCATTTGTACGACGTTTAATAATAGATCATTCTATTTGTCTATATTTCTGAGATGAGGTAGTATTTACAGTATTTACATTATTCGGACTATTGTCATCATCTTTGCTGCCATTTGTACGACGTTTAATAATAGATCATTCTATTTGTCTATATTTCGGAGATGAGGTAGTATTTACAGTATTTACATTATTCGGACTATTGTCCTCATCTTTGTTGCCATTTGTACGACGCTTAATAATAGATCATTCTATCTGTCTATATTTCTGAGATGAGGTAGTATTTACAGTATTTACATTATTCAAGAATATTGTCCTCACCTTTGTTGCCATTTGTACGACGCTTAATAATAGATCATTCTATTTGTCTATATTTCTGAGATGAGGTATTATTTACAGTATTTACATTATTCGGACTATTGTCCTCATCTTTGTTGCCATTTGTACGATATTTAATAATAGATCATTCTATTTGTCTATATTTCTGAGATGAGGTAGTATTTACATTATTCGGACTATTGTCCTCATCTTTGTTGCCATTTGTACGACGCTTAATAATAGATCATTCTATTTGTCTATATTTCTGAGATGAGGTAGTATTGACAGTATTTACATTATTCGGACTATTGTCCTCACCTTTCGTGCCATTTGTACGACGCTTAATAATAGATCATTCTATTTGTCTATATTTCTGAGATGAGGTAGTATTGACAGTATTTACATTATTCGGACTATTGTCCTCACCTTTGTTGCCATTTGTACGACGCTTAATAATAGATCATTCTATTTGTCTATATTTCTGAGATGAGGTAGTATTTACAGTATTTACATTATTCAAGACTATTGTCCTCACCTTTGTTGCCATTTGTACGACGCTTAATAATAGATCATTCTATTTGTCTATATTTCTGAGATGAGGTAGTATTTACAATATTTACATTATTCAAGACTATTGTCCTCACCTTTGTTGCCATTTGTACGACGTTTAATAATAGATCATTCTATTTGTCTATATTTCTGAGATGAGCTAGTATTTACATTATTCGGACTATTGTCCTCATCTTTGTTGCCATTTGTACGACGCTTAATAATAGATCATTCTATTTGTCTATATTTCTGAGATGAGGTAGTATTTACAGTATTTACATTATTCGGACTATTGTCCTCATCTTTGTTGCCATTTGTACGATATTTAATAATAGATCATTCTATTTGTCTATATTTCTGAGATGAGGTAGTATTTACAGTATTTACTTTATTCGGACTATTGTCCTCACCTTTGTTGCCATTTGTACGACGCTTAATAATAGATCATTCTATTTGTCTATATTTCTGAGATGAGGTAGTATTGACAGTATTTACATTATTCGGACTATTGTACTCATCTTTGTTGCCATTTGTACGACGCTTAATAATAGATCATTCTATTTGTCTATATTTCTGAGATGAGGTAGTATTTACAGTATTTACATTATTCGGACTATTGTACTCACCTTTGTTGCCATTTGTACGACGCTTAATAATAGATCATTCTATTTGTCTATATTTCTGAGATGAGGTAGTATTTACAGTATTTACATTATTCAAGACTATTGTCATCGCCTTTGTTGCCATTTGTACGACGCTTAATAATAGATCATTCTATTTGTCTATATTTCTGAGATGAGTTAGTATTTATAATATTTACATTATTCAAGACTATTGTCCTCACCTTTGTTGCCATTTGTACGACGTTTAATAATAGATCATTCTATTTGTCTATATTTCTGAGATGAGGTAGTATTTACATTATTCGGACTATTGTCCTCATCTTGTTGCCATTTGTACGACGCTTAATAATAGATCATTCTATTTGTCTATATTTCTTAGATGAGGTAGTATTAACAGTATTTACATTATTCAAGACTATTGTCCTCATATTTGTTGCCATTTGTACGACGTTTAATAATAGATCATTCTATTTGTCTATATTTGTATGAAGAGGTAGTATTTACAGTATTTACATTATTCGTGCTAATATACTCATCTTTGTTGCCATTTATACGACATTTAATAATAGATCATTCTATTTGTCCATATTTCTGGGATGAGGTAGTATTTACAGTATTTACATTATTCGGACTATTGTCCTCATCTTTGTTGACATTGTTGTTCATGGTTTCCTCTAGTATTTTTTATGTTAACATCAAAAACGTACTTGAGAAAACAATTAACATAAAAAAATTGGTAAAAAAAGATTACTAAATATTAGGTTTATAAGTTCCAAAAATTTAGTTTTTCTTGTCCTTAAGGACACAGGGCCAGGGTGGATATAGCCGTTCGTTAGTTCCTTTAGCTTGAACCAAGAAGTTGTAAGTTCAATACCAGGCTACAGCAGTAACTTACAGGGTTAGAGGGAGATAACTCATATCTACCAGAAGTATCTAGTCAAGGAATAAGAATGATATACCCCAGTGATTGTAATAAATGGTTCGGTTAGAAATTCCTAGCACCTGAAGAGGGCGTACAACGACCGAAACGTCGTACAAATATCAACAAAGATGAGGACAATAGTCCGAATAATGTAAATGCTGTATTCTTGAAATATATATTATGATCGGTCGTGGCAGAAATATTATCTCCTCGGAATCTACTATTGCACGTGTACTGAAGACTCGCATCATTGCCAGGTTGCCCGTGCAACTCAGAACATTTTAGCATTAACAGAAGATACTACTTTTTATTTTCTTTTGTTTCAAAATTACAGCGAAAAATATTCACATTTTATTGTTGCCCAAATGAATTTTTATATCGTCGGAATAAAAATTAAATATGAAGTCTAATTTTTTTTTACAATAAAAACTATTTTAGTCGCTTTTAACACATATGATTTGATTTCTGTGACGTAAAACGACAGAATAAAAATTAAATATAAAGGCTCATTTTTTTTACAATAAAAACTATTTTAGTCGCTTTTAACACATATGATTTGATTTCTGTGACGTAAAACGGCAGAATAAAAATTAAATATAAAGGCTAATTTTTTTTACAATAAAAATTATTTTAGTCGCGTTTGATACGTGTGATTTGATTTCCGTGACGTAATTCAGCAACCATGTTAGATCTTAGATGTTTTACAGAGCAAATGTAAACAATCGTGTCCATTGGCCAAAAAGTGTGAAAAGGAAAATTGCTGAACTTAAACTCAAAAAGTATGTGTCGACCTGGCTTCCCTGTAGATTTTTGTCCCTAGAAAGTTTGAATGGCGTAGCTTAAAACAATTTGGGCGTGCATAGGGAAGAGTCTCACACAGACTCACAGATTGCCTTTTATATATAAAGATTATTTCTATATCAGGTCCGGTGGTCCTGCTATTCATCTCGAGGTTCTTGACGAGATAAAAAAAATGAACCTACATTTTAATTGATCCTAATCATACATTTCAACTTCAGTCACTTTCTCACCGATCTTTTCTACAAATATTTTCATGGCGTCCCGATTACACGGATTTAAATGTGATAATCTTGGAATTGTATCGTATTTTTGTTCTAATCTTGGTTGATATCGGTTTTTCGACCAAGTACTCTCTGGTCGAAAGAGGATGTGCGTTGTGGTGCATTGGATATCGGATGGAACGAGAAATCGGGGAGCCGAGTTCGAATTCCAGCTGAATTCATTGCTTTCATTTACGCGCAAATACCCTTGGGAAAGGTATTAATCCGTCTATTCCCTCCAGTTATGGGTTAAATAACAAGGGTAGGACTTGGGGACCCTGTTCTTAAAAACAAATCGCAATGAATCTTGATACTCGAAAAGAAAAATGTTGTAAAAATAAAATAGCCTTACCCCAAAAATCATTGGTTATTACCTTAAATGGTCTCATAATGATTGTTAAGTCGTTAAACCTCGAAACAAACAAACTAATCGTAGATTAGATATCTATAAGTCAATTATTCGCCGATGCCTAGAATATTGAGCCACATATCGCTCCGATGCTCCTGCTATTTACCTCGAGCTCCTTGGTAAGATCTAAAGAAAAAATCTGCAATATTATTAACCATGATCTGGCGACTCGGTTTCAGTCACTTATCAACTTATATAAATATATTGCCTGACATACCTAGTTATATTAGAGACACTACTGACTTTCTCAACAAATTACAAAACATTAACTTAGTCCACGATGATAATATCCTAGTAACGATGGATGTTACGTCTCTGTATACGAACATTCCACATGTTGAAGGAATACCAGCTTGCCATGAGTTCCTTAGTAACAGCAAATTACCTAACAACCAAATTACAGATATATGCCAATTATTAAGTTTCATTTTAACACATAATAATTTTAAATTCAACAACAAACACTATTTACACATTAGTGGCACAGCAATTGGCACGAAAATGGCACCTACTTATGCCAATATCTTTATGCACATTCTAGAAAAGAAGATACTAGACAATTCAGAATACAAACCATCACATTATTTTAGATACATTGATGACATTTTCTTATTATGGACTCATGGATTAGAAAAATTAAAAAAACTTTTTTACTTTCTGCAACAACTTCCACAATACAATTAAATTTACCATGGAGTACTCATACACATCCGTCCCTTTCTTAGACGTTATGATAAAATTAAACAAACATACACTTTCCACCAATCTATACAACAAACCCACAAACCAACATAAATTCCTACACTTTAACAGTTATCATCCCCTTGAATTGGAGTAGATAGATCTATCTATCGCCCGGTTCACACTCCACCCACGTCTATTGAACAGGTTAAGAGGCTCATCCCTTGTTCCCTGTTTAGGATGTGGTTTCCGGCTTTCTCTTTTCCAATCTTTTCACTACTACGTAGCCCCCTGCACATCAGTGGCGTTACCACCTTGCTCGGGGTGATATGATTAAAAAAAAAAAAAATAAATAAAGTTGCCTACAAAAATTGAAATGCAATGTCAATCGGTAGCTATAATCCTCCTGATTACACTTTTCTCTTCCCTTTCATTATTAATGATTCTGTTCTTAATTCTTACACACCCTGTGACCCCCTTGCGTCTTAGTGGCTTTACCGCCTTGCATGGGATGATACAGATTAAAACAAGAATGTAAATGCAATGTCAATCTCTATCTAATGTCCTCCTGATTACTCTTTCATCTTCCTGTTCATTATTAATGTTTCTGTTCCTAATTCTTCCACACTTTGTAATCCCATGCGTCTTAGTGGCTTTACTGCCTTGCATGGAATGATACAGATTAAAACAAGAATGTAAATGCAATATCAATCTCTATCTAATGTCCTCCTGATTACTCTTTCATCTTCCTGTTCATTATTAATGTTTCTGTTCCTAATTCTTCCACACTTTGTAATCCCATGCGTCTTAGTGGCTTTACTGCCTTGCATGGAATGATACAGATTAAAACAAGAATGTGAATGCAATATCAATCTCTATCTAATGTCCTCCTGATTACTCTTTCATCTTCCTGTTCATTATTAATGTTTCTGTTCCTAATTCTTCCACACTTTGTAATCCCATGCGTCTTAGTGGCTTTACTGCCTTGCATGGAATGATACAGATTAAAACAAGAATGTAAATGCAATATCAATCTCTATCTAATGTCCTCCTGATTACTCTTTCATCTTCCTGTTCATTATTAATGTTTCTGTTCCTAATTCTTCCACACTTTGTAATCCCATGCGTCTTAGTGGCTTTACTGCCTTGCATGGAATGATACAGATTAAAACAAGAATGTAAATGCAATGTCAATCTCTATCTAATGTCCTCCTGATTACTCTTTCTTCTTCCTGTTCATTATTAATGTTTCTGTTCCTAATTCTTCCACACTTTGTAATCCCATGCGTCTTAGTGGCTTTACTGCCTTGCATGGAATGATACAGATTAAAACAAGAATGTAAATGCAATGTCAATCTCTATCTAATGTCCTCCTGATTACTCTTTCATCTTCCTGTTCATTATTAATGTTTCTGTTCCTAATTCTTCCACACTTTGTAATCCCATGCGTCTTAGTGGCTTTACTGCCTTGCATGGAATGATACAGATTAAAACAAGAATGTAAATGCAATGTCAATCTCTATCTAATGTCCTCCTGATTACTCTTTCATCTTCCTGTTCATTATTAATGTTTCTGTTCCTAATTCTTCCACACTTTGTAATCCCATGCGTCTTAGTGGCTTTACTGCCTTGCATGGAATGATACAGATTAAAACAAGAATGTAAATGCAATGTCAATCTCTATCTAATGTCCTCCTGATTACTCTTTCATCTTCCTGTTCATTATTAATGTTTCTGTTCCTAATTCTTCCACACTTTGTAATCCCATGTGTCTTAGTGGCTTTACTCCCTTGCATGGAGTAATACCGATTAATCTTTTGTTCGTAATTCTTCCCCACTGTGTAACCTCTAGAGGTTTTGTGGTTTTACTGCTTTGCTTGCGGGGGGGGATATTGATTTAAATATAGGTGTGACCCAAGGCCGAAAATATGAAGCACTCAACGAAGATGAAAATCATTCATCAAAATCTTAGCTGAAAAACTCCCTAACTCTTACACTACGTCGAATAGCTCAGAAGGGAATGACGATGATTCATCTTTATGTACGTGGCTTCGAGGGTCCTATTTGAAAAGGATCAAGCAATTTGATGGGATCAAGCAATGTTTCTCGTCAGAAAACTTGCCACAAGGATAGCTATAGACTGGTAAGGGGGTTGTAAGGTTTTGGCGGTGCGACAAGCGTTGTATGGTGGAAAGCTATTTGTCAAGTCAGCGTAGATGATTTTGACCTTCATCGAGATCTGCCGCTAAGGACTAGGCAGCTCCGGCCCAGATGTATTCCATTTATCGTCTGATCTAGATCTTGTCAGGATAGAGTATAGCAAGAGGAATCATATAGTTACTAAGGCGGCGAACTAACTGATACAATGAACCGTCCATTTATTGAAGCATTGTTGGCAATAGAACGTATATATGAGATCTGTTTGAGGTCCTGGAGAAGACTGCATCTCAAAAGAAATTCTCTCCAAGAAGCCTTTTATGAATAGACATGAAACTTCAATGTCTGTTCGGTGATAATGTGAAGTTACTAAAGTTTTGGTCATTGAATTTTACGTATGCCTCCTGGGTTAATTCAGAAGAGATGTCAGCTGAACAAGGCCAGGAAGCTCAAAGACTCGGTCACGTAGACTAGCGACTTCGTGCTAGGTCAGCTGTTATGTACTTGCCAGCCAGACGTTTTGTGCTCTGTATTTGGCCACCCGTATCCAGGGACACCAGTCTATTTGTTATGGTGAAACACACCTATTCCTCAGATAATGGACTCTCCCTCCTATATTAATAAGAGTTAACAGGAAGTTCTTAGACGTTTGAGAGAGTTCTTTAGACTTCTATTGGAGTTCAGAAGAGCAAATGGATGTCGATATGTGAAGTCTCAAATTTATTCACCTGAAGAGAGTCAACTTTAGACTCGAAACACGTGTAGAGACAGAAATACCATTACAGACACTTAATATATCAAAACAAAAAGCAGGTAATAATTATAATAATAGCATCAATAAATCTGCACTTTAAACAAAACGTTTAAGAGATTGACATTGCATTTACATTTTTGTTTTAAACTTTATCATTCCATGCAAGGCAGTAAAGCCACTAAGACGCAAAGGGTCATAGGGTGTAAAAGAATTAAGAACAGAATCATAAATAATGAGTGGGAAAAGAAAAGGATAATCAGGAGGACAGTAGATAGAGATTGACATAGCATTTACATTCTTGTTTTAATCTTTATCATTCCATGCAAGGCATTAAAGCCACTAAGACGCAAGAGGGTCACAGGGTGTGAAAGAATTAAGAACAGAAGCATTAACAATGAACGGGAAGAGAAAAGTGTAATCAGGAGGATTATAGCTACTGCTTCTCCCATTTTTTCTTCTATATCAATATTTCTCTCATTGGAACAACCCCTGTTTTTAATATATATATATATATATATATATATATATATATATATATATATATATTGTAAAGACACATTGGTAATTTATCTATATTTGTGGGATGAGCTATTGTAGCAATCAACACTATTTATTTTTATATCTACGACGTTTCGGTCGTTATATGCTCCGGCATTCTCCAAGATCTTTTTATATCTTTGGGATGAAATATTGTCACTTTATTAAATCTCTGAAGAAGCTTGTTAAAGTGAAACATGTTAGATTAATGACACTTTTGCCTACTTGTTCTTTACTGATTCTATTCATATATATATTATAGATATGTAGCGCGGCTAATTAGTTCAAATCTGCTTCATTTAAATTCGCATAAAAACCTAAAAATTCAATCCCCAACATACCTGTTGAAAATAGAAATATCCAAATGTAAAAAAAAAAAATGCCTAAAACTAAAATAAACCTTATTAATAAAAAATATTCAATAACATCTTCGCTGAACACAGCCAAAACATACTGGCCGTGTTTGGAAAATAACATGCTTATAACCTTAGATATATAAAAAATGTCAACATTATTATTTTCCAGAAAAAAGAAAATTGTAAAAACACAAGAAAAAAAAATGAATCTAACCACCATATCTTGTCATTCTTTTTTATGAAACTTGTGTAACAGATGATTATATATATATATATATATATATATATATATATATATATATATATATAACTTATTTATCAATGGAACTTTGTCTGTGTGCCTGTGTGTCCGTTACCTATAGACACCGAAACGGCTGAACCGATTTTCTTGAAAATTTACACAGTTGTACTATAAGCGTCTGCGAATGTTCTTAGCTAGGTTTTGTGTCGAGGTACCCCCGATAAATATCGAAAATCAATCATCGAAAAAAATCGGGTTATAGAAGGAGTGGTTCGATTTTAATCAAATTTGATACACTCATAGACAAAGACATAAGAAACAATATTCAGAAGTTTCAAGGTTGCAGTTCGTACAATAGTGCAGAAAATCGATAATATATATATATATATATATAACCTTTCATTGCACCCGAGGAACGCCGGGTTATACTGCTAGTATATAATAGAGATATTTGAAAAAAGATTACGCGTATTTACCGTTCTGCAGGCATTCCCATTCTGAGAATTCGATTCTCTTGTCTACGTAATGGACACCGGCAGCAGCGAACATCATCCGACAGACTTCAGCCCGTCCGCGCCCATTGAAATAGTAAAGAGTGTACCTCGGCATGGCGAGAGACTTTACGGTTCCTACCTGCCCAGTCAAATGCAAGAGCTCACTTTGTGAGCTGTTCACGTCTGGATAACGACAGTGTAGATACTTCTAAATTTATACTCGTCTTTCATCCGCGGGACCAGTTAATTCCTCGCTCTGTGAACGATTAAGGTTGTCAGTTGCTTGCCCTCCCTACATGCCAACCGCCACATAGCATTACTATCAATCAGGTCAGGAAAAGTGCGAGTTTAAATTATAATAATTGTGTAAGATTTTTGGGACACTTTTTGTTCTGATCTGAAGCAAAAGAGAAATCGAAAAGAAAATATTTAACCTTGATAAGGTCAAGCAAGAAAGCTTATTTGACTTTTGCTTCTTCTTTTTCTTCTTCTTTTTCTTCTTCTTCTTCTTTTTCTTCTTTTTACTGTGCTTCTTCTTTTTCTTCTTTTTACTGTGCTTCTTCTTCTTTTTCTTCTTCTTCTTTTTCTTCTTTTTCTTCTTCTTCTTTTTCTTTTTCTTTTTCTTCTTTTTCTTCTTCTTTTTCTTTTTCTTCTTTTTCTTCTTTTTACTGTGCTTCTTCTTCTTTTTCTTCTTTTTACTGTGCTTCTTCTTCTTTTTCTTCTTCTTTTTTCTTTTTCTTCTTCTTCTTTTTCTTCTTCTTCTTTTTCTTTTTCTTTTTACTGTGCTTCTTCTTCTTTTTCTTCTTCTTCTTTTTCTTCTTCTTTTTCTTCTTCTTTTTCTTCTTCTTCTTTTCTTCTTTTTCTTCTTCTTCTTTTTCTTTTTCTTCTTCTTCTTTTTCTTTTTCTTTTTCTTTTTCTTTTTCTTTTTCTTCTTCTTCTTCTTCTTCTTCTTCTTCTTCTTCTTCTTCTTCTTCTTCTTCTTCTTCTTTTTCTTTGTCATCATCTTCTTCTTTTTCTTCTTCTTCTTTTTCTTTTTACTGTGTTTCTTTTAGTCGCGCGTGATTATGTCTCTCCACAACTTTCAATCTTTTGCCAAAAAAGTACCAGTAAGAGTCAATGATCACTGTGCAGATTCTACATTTTTAGCTTTCGTTTTATACTACATTTTCGCCTTATATATTAACCTACATTTTCGCCTTACGTTTTACTCTACATTTTCACCTTATGTTTTATATTAAAGTTTCTCCTTACGTTGTACCTTACATTTTCCCATTAGGTTTTACGCTCCAATTTCTTCTTACGTTTTGCCCTACATTTTACGCCTTACGTTTTGCCCTACATTTTACGCCTTACGTTTTGCCCTACATTTTACGCCTTACGTTTTACCCTACATTTTCGCCTTAGGTTTTGAAGGATAGACGTCACATTACAATTTAGTACTTATTTCTTTGTTTTCAGCAAATGATTTCTGTCTCTCAGTATTCTATCTAGCTTCTGGAATCCATCCTTAGCTAGGCCATTACGCCTTCGTATCTCAGTGTCGCACAATCCGTCCTTTGTTAGAACACTCCCCAAGTATTTCAATTTCTGTAATGGCTTGATTAGAGTATCCCTGGCCTGTAGTTCGCATTTTGAAATCCTCCTTTTACTGATGACCATGCATTCCGTTTTCATATAGTTTATATATAGTCCTTACTTTCCGCTTTCTTTATCTACCTTCTGCAAGAGTTTTTTTTTTGTTTTTTTTAGTTTCCTTTCCGTGTCGGCTATAAGCCCTCTATCATCTGCGTATCTTATATTGTTCAGATTGTGGCCGCGAATAACGAATCCTGGCAGGACTTCTGGAGGTCTTATAACTGCCCCCCTGTTTAAATTGAATAGATCTGGTGAGAAGACACAACCTTGTCTTTTCTTAAATAAATGCAGGCGGTTTGCTACCAGTATAAGTTCTTGATTACATTAATGACTTTCCCGAATATGTTTAGTTTGCCGAGCATCTCTATCAAGTCTTTGTAACGTATTTTGTTAAATGCCTTTGGGTAGTCTATGAAACACAGGTAAACGCCGTTCTGCTTTTCTTTCCTGCCTTTTTTTTTTAATAATATTCTAATCATAGATATCGCGTTCTTTCTTCCAGTGTCCTTGTCGAAGCCGCACTGTTCTTGGTCTATTTCAAGCTTGATTCTCCTTCACCCTCTATTCATCAGAATTGGGGTGATCAGTTTTGTTATGTGACTCATTAATGATCTTTCGGTGGAGTTCATATTTTTTGCCCCTTCTTCCGGAATATGGCTGCTGCTGTAGATTTCATTTATTATTTCAGTAATTTTGCCTACGTCGAAATTATCTAAGGATGTCAGCATCTCTTCTACAATACTGTCTGGTTATGTTTTTTTCCTCTTTCACTTTGGCCATTGCAGCTTCCACTTCGGATTTTAATAGAAAGTTTAAGTCACTGTGTCGGGTCAAAATGTTTTTTTCCTCCTGAATCCATCCTGCATATATACAAATCGACCATCCGTCCGTGCATGGAATACTGTTGTCATATATGGTCATCCGCCCCTGCTGTTCATCTAAGTGTTCTCGACAGGCTAGAGAAAAGAAGAATCAGCAACGTGATAGCTACCGACTTGGTATTTCGACTCCAGCCACTTTCTCACCGACGGGATGTGGCTTCCCTCTGTATGTTCTATAAATATTTTCACTGCTGCTACTCCAACGAACTTAAGACACTGGTGCCCCTGCAACAGGTGTTTACTCGTGCAACCAGACTGGCAACTAGGTCTCACCCATTCACAGTTAGATCAACCAACTGCAGCCGAAAATTCTACTCCAGCAGCATTTTTCTCGCA
>JBBBDQ010001031.1:790000-815000 GCA_037127315.1 Ascarosepion bandense | reverse complement strand
TGGAAAGTTAGAAGATGGTAATTGACGATGCATTTTAATTTTTGTAGATTATAGCTATCGTGGAAGGGATTTCTACAGGTGAGAAGCACGAGACGAACAACTTTTCGAGTAGGAGTGGGGGTTAAATTTAACTATTTCAATGGTAAATAGGTGGGACCTAGGTGCCAATCTAGTAGCTCAAATTCACGTGGTTGGAAACCAAGGATACAAGCCCGTCAGAGCAGTCGCCATGAAAATATTTGTAGAAAAGACAGAGGAAAGCCATGTGAGAAAGTGGCTGAAGTTGAGACACCAAGTCAGGGCCGGTTATATTGCAGATCCTTCTTTGGAATTTGTCAATAACCTGGAGATGAACAGCAAGAGCACCTGACCAGACATGGCAACAGTATTCAATGCACGGACGAATGGTAGATTTATAAATGTACAAGTTGGATTCTAACCACAAAACTTTCTAGTCCGGTAGAGACCCCCAACATTTTTATCAGTAGATGCAACTTTAGATCTCAAAAAGTTGATTTACTGCTAGATAAATTTTCACCCCAGTCTTTATTTCAGATATCTATACTCGTGCAACCAGACTGACAACAATGTCCCACACTTTTACAGTTAAATCGATTAAATGCATACGACAATTCTACTCCATCAGCTTCTTTTCTCGCACTTCCCGCCTTTGGAACGCCTTTTTATATTTTAACTTTCCTGATGGCTACAACCTCCAAGAATGTAAATGCAATGTCAATTCCCATCTGTTATTCACTTGAATCTAGTCTTTTCTACATCACCTCGATTAACTTGTTCTTTTATTTTCTCTCTACCTTCGCAACTGTCTTTAAACCTGTGTCCACATCCTTCTCGTGCCCTTTCTCTGACACTCACTGTAACTGGTACGTCTTTCTCTTCACTCTCCTCCTGTCTAAACTTTTCACTTATGTAGCCCCCTGCGAATTAGTGGCGGTACCGCCTTGCTTGGGGTGAAACGATTAAACAAATGTCTACCATTTGTCCATGCGTTGAATATTATAGTCACATTTTTTCTGGTGCTCCTAACATATAGTTAACTTGCTCGGGTGTAATGAAAGCTTTAAAACTAATCCATGATCCTGGAGCTCAGACTCAGCCTAAAGAATATTTGAAATAATAAAATAATTGCGACAATTTATCAATCACACCTAATAAAATAATTGCGACAATTTACCAATCGCATATATATATATATATATATATATATACTAGCAGTATAGCCGGTGTTGCTCGGGTGTAATGAAAGCTTTAAAACTAATCCATGGTCCTGGAGCTCAGACTCAGCCGAAAGAATATTTGAAATAATAAAATAATTGCGACAATTTATCAATCACACCTAATAAAATAATTGCGACAATTTACCAATCGCATATATATATATATATATATATATATATATATATATATATATATATATACTAGTAGTCTAGCCCAGCGTTGCTCGGGTGTAATGAAAGCTTTAAAACTAATCCATGATCCTGGAGCTCAGACTCAGCCTAAAGAATATTTGAAATAATAAAATAATTGCGGCAATTTATCAATCACACCTAATAAAATAATTGCGACAATTTACCAATCGCATACATATATATATGTATATATATATATATATATATATATATATATATATATATATATATACTAGCAGTATAGCCCGGCGTTGCTCGGGTGTAATGAAAGCTTTAAAACTAATCCATGGTCATGGAGCTCAGACTCTTTGGACGTTGGCACGAAAGACTAAAAAGCAATAGTTGTTTCCAGTTAAAGTGAAACCGTAGACTGAAAGAAAAATGAATGGATGTATGTCAAATTTTGATTTCCTTCTATCGATATCAAATAAGTTTTTTCATTGTAAACTGAATTTTGAAGGCTAAATAAGTCCTCTGAGTAAATGGTATCATGGCTGAGACTAAGAACTACAATTATACCTACTTAGAGCCAAACCCGAAGCAAAAACTAAAAGAAAAGGGCTGAAAAAATACAGACATAGAGGCAGATAAACAGTCACACACAAAAACATCTTGCATCATTCACACTTTTTGGAACCGCTGATAACAAACATTCGGTGGAGAAGTTTGCCACAGATCGCATGAACAGTAGAACTCAGTTATTTAACCCATAACTGGAGGGAAAGGACGGATTAATACCTTTCCCAAGGGTACCAGCGCGTAAGTGAACATAGAGCATTCAACTGGAATTCGAACTCGGCTCACCGGTTTCTCTTTCCGAGACGACATCCACTGCATCACAACGCACATCCGTCACTTATATATATATATATATATATATATATATATATATTTGTATATTGAACACGTGTATGACGATATTACAACATATAAAATATTCGATTTTGGATAATTTTCACGTTTTAATGAATGCTAAGCAATTTGTCAACCGTTATATTTGAAGCAAGAAAAGAAATTTACAAAATATTTAGCAAAACAGTTTTGCGTTTATTTTTTGTTACCATAACTCACACCCCTGAAAATGATCTTGGAAAGAGATTGAAAGTACTTGGGTACCTTGAGAAATGAATGACAATGACATCTGTCAACGTTAGAGTTCATTTCTGACATCTTAAAATTATAATACGCGAAATATTATCCGTGAGTATGAACGGGTTTTATTAAAAATAAGCCGACACAGTGTTTGCAGGGTTATTTAATCTGACATATATATATATATATAGTAATCTGCAGACAGATCTGTTTCGCTGTCTTACAGCGCATCAGTACGGTGAGACAACCGATTGCTTTTAACCCAGGATTGAAACCCGACCAAATTGCCACTCAGTCGGTGATTCTACCTCTGAGCTATCGGTAGAGGGAGGCAGACTTTTTACGATTTCACCCAAAACAAAGAAATAAGGCAACTAAGTGCCTTTATTAAACATCTTAGGTTATATATATGTATATAAGAAACAATGAATGTCTATTATATTTGATCATGAGCTCTTCTAAACGTCGTCTTTTGGCTTTATTTTCAGTTGAAAATAAAGACAAAAATTCTCCAACATTTGGATAATTATTTATTAAGTTGGTTCTAAGCGTTTCGGCTCACATGAGCCATCTTCAGAGAGGTTATTAAGCCGGTAATGTTGGAGGATTTTTATCTTTATTTTCACTTGAAATTAAAGCCAAAATACGACGTTTAGAACGGCTCATGATTAAACATAATAGACATTCATTGTCTCTTATATATAAAAGCATATGTTTAGAAAATTATCTGCTGCCTCGATACACTAAATATATATATATATATAATGTTAATTTATAATGATGCTTAGGGTTACAATTACTGTTTTCTTTGCCGTTTACTTGTAGAAAAGCATTTTAGGCAAGCAGTTTTTTATTGCCATAAACTGCCCCATAGCAAGATAAAAATAGATCGTCCATATTAAGTCAGTATACTGTTTTAAATACCAGGCATTGTCTTCCCGCTTCAGGGTTTTGTTTTTCTGAAAATAACACCGCTCAGCTAAATTAAAATCTTCTTTACTTTAAGTCTTATTACAAACTCACACACACACACACACACACACACACACACACACACACACACACACACACATCTATAAATGGAAATTTGTCTCTGTGTGTATCTGTTTGTATGTGTGTCTGTGTGTGTGCGTGTCCGTTACCTATAGACTCCGAAACGGCTGATTCGATTTTCTTGAAAATTTACACAGTTGTACTATAAGCATCTGCAAGTGTTCTTAGCTAGGTTTTGTGTCGAGGTTCCTCCGATAAATATCGAAAATTGATAATTGAAAATATCGGGTTATAGAAGGAGTGGTCCGATTTTAATCAAATTTGAAACGCTCATAGACAAAGACATAAAAAAAACGATATTCAGAAGTTTCGAGGTTGCATTTCTTACAATACTGCAGAAAATCAATAAAATATATCTATAAAAGGCAAGATGTTTGTGTCTATTTATCTGTCTGTATGTCCTTTATACAAATCCACAATTTTTATCACCAAACTTCACGCAAATATTTTTAGGCTGAGTCTGAGCTCCAGGACCATGGATTAGTTTTAAAAACTTTCATTACCGGGCTATACTGCTAGTATATATATATAATAATAATAGTAATAATAATAATAATAATAATAATAATAATCCACTAATCTCTCTCTCTCTCTCTAGATCTATCTATCGCCCTGTTCACACTCCACCCACGTCTATTGAACAGGTTAAGAGGCTCATCCCTTGTTCCCTGTTTAGGATGTGGTTTCCGGCTTTTCCTCTTTTCCAATCTTCTCATTTTGTTTTTTTTTTTTCACTTGGAGTAGATAGATCTATCTATCGCCCGGTTCACACTCCACTCACGTCTATTGAACAGGTTAAGAGGCTCATCCTTTGTTCCGTGTGAAGGATGTGGTTTCCGGATTTCTATTTTCCAATCTTTTCACTATTATGTAGCCCCCTGCACATCAGTGGCGTTATCGTCTTGCTCGGGGTGATACGATTAAAATTGTATCATTCCCTCCAACTGCACTGTTAGTCTTAGTGGCTTTATTGCTATTCTGTGGGTGAATTTACGTCTAGTTTAGGCCCTAAAGCCACTAAGACGCAAAACAAGTGGTTACCGAATGTCACAGAGATGGTTAAGATGCTCTTATGAATGGTGATCAATAAAAAAGGAAACGTTAAGAAAACAGAAGGTAACAATTGATATTTAATAAAGCACACATTCAATATGAACAAAAATAATCGTTTAGCAACAGTTTTAACCCTCTAGGGCCATTCGTATCATATTTGATACAGTATTTCCCTATAAGGAAACATTTGGTATTTCCCTATAAGGAAACATTTCGTATTCATTGACTGAGCAGTCAGTACTGCTTTCATTTGAAATTTATAAAATATTTCTCTTAAAAGATTTTTCAGGAAAATATTTCTTTCAAGGCTTGTTTTCATACTGTATCAAATATGATACGAATGGCCCTAGAGGGTTAATATAATATGATTAAGGTTTCTACTTGTCATAAAGTGGGGGATCAGTTCTATATTGTTATGAAGTAATAAACAGATCCCCCACTAATATGATACGAATGGCCCTAGAGGGTTAATAATATAATATGATTAAGGTTTACTTGTCATAAAGTGGGGGATCAGTTCTATATTGTTATGAAGTAATAAACAGATCCACCACTAATATGATACGAATGGCCCTAGAGGGTTAATAATATATGATTAAGGTTTACTTCAAACATAAAGTGGGGGATCAGTTCTATATTGTTATGAAATAATAAACAGATCCCCCACTAATATGATACGAATGGCCCTAGAGGTTATTAATATAATATGATTAAGGTTTACTTGTTACAAAGTGGGGGATCAGTTCTATATTGTTATGAAGTAATAAACAGATCCCCCACTCAATATGATACGAATGGCCCTAGAGGGTTAATAATATATGATTAAGGCTTCTACTGTCAAGTAAAGTGGATCAGCTCTATATTGCTATGAAGTAATAAACAGATCCCCCACTAATATGATACGAATGGCCCTAGAGGGTTAATAATATAATATGATTAAGGCTTCTACCTGTCATAAAGTGGGGGATCAGTTCTATATTGTTATGAAGTAATAAACAGATCCCCCACTAATATGATACGAATGGCCCTAGAGGGTTAATAATATATGATTAAGGCTTTACTTGTCATAAAGTGGGGATCAGTTCTATATTGTTATGAAGTAATAAACAGATCCACCACTAATATGATACGAATGGCCCTAGAGGGTTAATAATATATGATTAAGGCTTCTACTTGTCATAAAGTGGGGGATCAGTTCTATATTGTTATGAAGTAATAAACAGATCCCCCACTAATATGATACGAATGGGCCCTAGAGGGTTAATAATATATGATTAAGGTTTCTACTTGTCATAAAGTGGGGGATCAGTTCTATATTGTTATGAAATAATAAACAGATCCCCCACTAATATGATACGAATGGCCCTAGAGGGTTATTAATATAATATGATTAAGGTTTCTACTTGTCATAAAGTGGGGGATCAGTTCTATATTGTTATGAAGTAATAAACAGATCCCCCACTAATATGATACGAATGGCCCTAGAGGGTTAATAATATATGATTATGTTTACTAGTGTCATAAAGTGGGGGATCAGTTCTATATTGTTACGAAGTAATAAACAGATCCCCCCACTAATATGATACGAATGGCCCTAGAGGGTTAATAATATAATATGATTAAGGCTTCTACTTACAGGTAAAGTGGGGGATCAGTTCTATATTGTTATGAAGTAATAAACAGATCCCCTACCAATATGATACGAATGGCCCTAGAGGGTTAATAATATAATATGATTAAGGCTTCTACTTGTCATAAAGTGGGGGATCAGTTCTATATTGTTATGAAGTAATAAACAGATCCCAATTACTACATATGAATGGCCCTAGAGGGTTAATAATATAATATGATTAAGGCTTCTACTTGTCATGTAAAGTGGGGATCAGTTCTATATTGTTATGAAGTAATAAACAGATCCCACTAATATGATACGAATGGCCCTAGAGGGTTAATAATATAATATGATTAAGGTTTTCATTTGTCATAAAGTGGGGGATCAGTTCTATATTGTTAAGTGAAGTAATAAACAGATCCCCCACTAATATGATAATGAATGGCCCTAGAGGGTTAATAATATAATATGATTAAGGCTTCTACTTGTCATAAAGTGGGGGATCAGTTCTATATTGTTATGAAGTAATAAACAGATCCCCCACGAATATGATACGAATGGCCCTAGAGTGTTAATAATATAATATGATTAAGGCTTTCACTTGTCATAAAGTGGGGGATCAGTTCTATATTGTTATGAAGTAATAAACAGATCCCCCACTAATATGATACGAATGGCCCTAGAGGGTTAATAATATGATTAAGGCTTCTACCTGTCATAAAGTGGGGGATCAGTTCTATATTGTTATGAAGTAAATAAACAGATCCCCCACTAATATGATACGAATGGCCCTAGAGGGTTAATAATATAATATGATTAAGGCTTCTCATTTGCTATAAAGTGGGGGATCAGTTCTATATTGTTATGAAGTAATGAACAGATCCCCCACTAATATGATATGAATGGCCCTAGAGGGTTAATAATATATGATTAAGGGCTTCTACTTGTCATAAAGTGGGGGATCAGTTCTATATTGTTATGAAATAATAAACAGATCCCCCACTAATAAGGATACGAATGGCCCTAGAGGGTTATTAATATAATATGATTAAGGCTTCTACTTGTCATAAAGTGGGGGATCAGTTCCATATTGTTATGAAGTAATAAACAGATCCCCCACTAATATGATACGAATGGCCCTAGAGGGTTAATAATATATGATTAAGGCTTCTACTTGTCATAAAGTGGGGACTGCTCCATATTGTTATGAAATAATAAACAGATCCCCCACTAATATGATACGAATGGCCCTAGAGGGTTATTAATATAATATGATTAAGGCTTCTATTTCTGTCATAAAGTGGGGGATCAGTTCTATATTGTTATGAAGTAATAAACAGATCCCCCACTAATATGATACGAATGGCCCTAGAGGGTTAATAATATATGATTAAGGTTTTTACTTGTTTCAAAGTGGGGGATCAGTTCTATATTGTTATGAAGTAATAAACAGATCCCCCACTAATATGATACGAATGGCCCTAGAGGGTTAATAATATAATATGATTAAGGTTTACTTGTTATAAAGTGGGGGATCAGTTCTATAATATGAAGTAATAAACAGATCCCCCACTAATATGATACGAATGGCCCTAGAGGGTTAATAATATAATATGATTAAGTGCTTCTACTAGGTCATAAAGTGGGGGATCAGTTCTATATTGTTATGAAGTAATAAACAGATCCCCCACTAATATGATACGAATGGCCCTAGAGGGTTAATAATATAATATGATTAAGGCTTCTACTTGTCATAAAGTGGGGGATCAGTTCTATATTGTTATGAAGTAATAAACAGATCCCCCACTAATATGATACGAATGGCCCTAGAGGGTTAATAATATAATATGATTAAGGCTTCTATTTGTCATAAAGTGGGGGATCAGTTCTATATTGTTATGAAGTTAACAAACAGATCCCCCACTAATATGATACGAATGGCCCTAGAGGGTTAATAATATGATGATTATTGCTTCCACTCTGTCATAAAGTGGGGGATCAGTTCTATATTGTTATGAAGTAATAAACAGATCCCCACTAATATGATACGAATGGCCCTAGAGGGTTAATAATATAATATGATTAAGGCTTCTACTAGTCATAAAGTGGGGGATCAGTTCTATATTGTTATGAAGTAATAAACAGATCCCCCACTAATATGATACGAATGGCCCTAGAGGGTTAATAATATAATATAATTAAGGTTTTCTACTTGTGTCATAAAGTGGGGATCAGTTCTATATTGTTATGAAGTAATAAACAGATCCCCCACTAATATGATACGAATGGCCCTAGAGGGTTAATAATATAATATGATTAAGGTTTACTAGTCATAAAGTGGGGGATCAGTTCTATATTGTTATGAAGTAATAAACAGATCCCCCACTAATATGATACGAATGGCCCTAGAGGGTTAATAATATAATATGATTAAGGTTTACTCAGTCATAAAGTGGGGGATCAGTTCTATATTGTTATGAAGTAATAAACAGATCCCCCACTAATATGATACGAATGGCCCTAGAGGGTTAATAATATAATATGATTAAGGCTTCTACTTGTTATAAAGTGGGGGATCAGTTCTATATTGTTATGAAGTAATAAACAGATCCCCCACTAATATGATACGAATGGCCCTAGAGGGTTAATAATATATGATTAAGGCTTCTACTTGTCATAAAGTGGGGGATCAGTTCTATATTGTTATGAAATAATAAACAGATCCCCCACCAATATGATACGAATGGCCCTAGAGGGTTATTAATATAATATGATTAAGGTTTTCATTGTCATAAAGTGGGGGATCAGTTCTATATTGTTATGAAGTAATAAACAGATCCCCCACTAATATGATACGAATGGCCCTAGAGGGTTAACAATATATGATTAAGGTTTAAAATAAGGAAGTGGGGGATCAGTTCTATATTGTTATGAAATAATAAACAGATCCCCCACTAATATGATACGAATGGCCCTAGAGGGTTATTAATATAATATGATTAAGGCTTCTACTTGTCATAAAGTGGGGATCAGTCTCATATTGTTATGAAGTAATAAACAGATCCCCCACTAATATGATACGAATGGCCCTAGAGGGTTAATAATATAAGATGATTAAGGCTTCCACCCGTCATAAAGTGGGGGATCAGCGTTCTATATTGTTATGAAGTAATAAACAGATCCCCCACTAATATGATACGAATGGCCCTAGAGGGTTAATAATAATATAATATGATTAAGGTTTACTTTAGAGTCATAAAGTGGGGGATCAGTTCTATATTGTTATGAAGTAATAAACAGATCCCCCACTAATATGATACGAATGGCCCTAGAGGGTTAATAATATAATATAATTAAGGTTCTACTTGTCATAAAGTGGGGGATCAGTTCTATATTGTTATGAAGTAATAAACAGATCCCCCACTAATATGATAATGAATGGCCCTAGAGGGTTAATAATATAATATGATTAAGGTTTCTACTTGTCATAAAGTGGGGATCAGTTCTATATTGTTATGAAGTAATAAACAGATCCCCCCACTAATATGATACGAATGGCCCTAGAGGGTTAATAATATAATATAATTAAGGCTTCTACTTATCATAAAGTGGGGGATCAGTTCTATATTGTTATGAAGTAATAAACAGATCCCCCACTAATATGATACGAATGGCCCTAGAGGGTTAATAATATAATATGATTAAGGCTTCTACTTGTCATAAAGTGGGGGATCAGTTCTATATTGTTATGAAGTAATAAACAGATCCCCCACTAATATGATACGAATGGCCCTAGAGGGTTAATAATATAATATGATTAAGGTTTCTACTTGTCACAGTAAAGTGGGGGATCAGTTCTATATTGTTATGAAGTAATAAACAGATCCCCCACTAATATGATACGAATGGCCCTAGAGGGTTAATAATATATGATTAAGGTTTACTTGTCATAAAGTGGGGGATCAGTTCTATATTGTTATGAAGTAATAAACAGATCCCACTAATATGATACGAATGGCCCTAGAGGGTTAATAATATAAGATGATTAAGGTTTCTACTTGTCATAAAGTGGGGGATCAGTTCTATATTGTTATGAAGTAAAGGAAACAATAGATCCCCCACTAATATGATACGAATGGCCCTAGAGGGTTAATAATATAAGATGATTAAGGTTTCTTACTTGTTATAAAGTGGGGGATCAGTTCTATATTGTTATGAAGTAATAAACAGATCCCCCACTAATATGATACGAATGGCCCTAGAGGGTTAATACTATATTATGATTAAGGCTTCTACTTGTCAGAAAAGTGGGGGATCAGTTCTATATTGTTATGAAGTAATAAACAGATCCCCACTTAATATGATATTGAAATTGCCCCTAGAGGGTTAATAATATAAGATGATTAAGGCTTCCACCTGTCATGGGGATCAGTTCTATATTGTTATGAAGTAATAAAACAGATCCCCCACTAATATGATACGAATGGCCCTAGAGGGTTAATAATATAATATGATTAAGGCTTCTACTTGTCATAAAGTGGGGGATCAGTTCTATATTGTTAAGTGAAGGGACAACAGATCCCCCACTAATATGATACGAATGGCCCTAGAGGTTAATAATATAATATAATTAAGGCTTCTACTTGTCATAAAGTGGGGGATCAGTTCTATATTGTTATGAAGTAATAAACAGATCCCCCACTAATATGATACGAATGGCCCTAGAGGGTTAATAATATAATATGATTAAGGTTTCTACTTGTCATAAAGTGGGGGATCAGTTCTATATTGTTATGAAGTAATAAACAGATCCCCCACTAATATGATACGAATGGCCCTAGAGGGTTAATAATATAATATAATTAAGGCTTCTACTTGTCATAAAGTGGGGGATCAGTTCTATATTGTTATGAAGTAATAAACAGATCCCCCACTAATATGATACGAATGGCCCTAGAGGGTTAATAATATAATATGATTAAGGCTTCTACTTGTCATAAAGTGGGGGATCAGTTCTATATTGTTATGAAGTAATAAACAGATCCCCCACTAATATGATACGAATGGCCCTAGAGGGTTAATAATATAATATGATTAAGGCTTCTACTTGTCATAAAGTGGGGGATCAGTTCTATATTGTTATGAAGTAATAAACAGATCCCACTAATATGATACGAATGGCCCTAGAGGGTTAATAATATATGATTAAGGCTTCTACTTGTCATAAAGTGGGGGATCAGTTCTATATTGTTATGAAGTAATAAACAGATCCCCCACTAATATGATACGAATGGCCCTAGAGGGTTAATAATATAAGATGATTAAGGTTTCTACTTGTCACAAAGTGGGGGATCAGTTCTATATTGTTATGAAGTAATAAACAGATCCCCCACTAATATGATACGAATGGCCCTAGAGGGTTAATAATATAAGATGATTGCTGGGGTTTACTTGTCATAAAGTGGGGGATCAGTTCTATATTGTTATGAAGTAATAAACAGATCCCCCACTAATATGATACGAATGGCCCTAGAGGGTTAATAATATAATATGATTAAGGTTTAATACTTGTCATAAAGTGGGGGATCAGTTCTATATTGTTATGAAGTAATAAACAGATCCCCCACTAATATGATACGAATGGCCCTAGAGGGTTAATAATATAATATGATTAAGGCTTCTACTTGTCATAAAGTGGGGGATCAGTTCTATATTGTTATGAAGTAATAAACAGATCCCCCACTAATATGATACGAATGGCCCTAGAGGGTTAATAATATAAGATGATTAAGGCTTCTACTGTCATAAAGTGGGGGATCAGTTCTATATTGTTATGAAGTAATAAACAGATCCCCCACTAATATGATACGAATGGCCCTAGAGGGTTAATAATATAAGATGATTAAGGCTTCTACTTGTCATAAAGTGGGGGATCAGTTCTATATTGTTATGAAGTAATAAACAGATCCCCCACTAGATACGAATGGCCCTAGAGGGTTAATAATATAATATGATTAAGGCTTTACTATCATAAAGTGGGGGATCAGTTCTATATTGTTATGAAGTAATAAACAGATCCCCCACTAATATGATACGAATGGCCCTAGAGGGTTAATAATATAATATAATTAAGGCTTCTACTTGTCATAAAGTGGGGGACTGTTCTATATTGCTATGAAGTAATAAACAGATCCCCCACTAATATGATACGAATGGCCCTAGAGGGTTAATAATATAATATGATTAAGGCTTCTACTTGTCATAAAGTGGGGGATCAGTTCTATATTGTTGCGAAGTAATAAACAGATCCCCCACTAATATGATACGAATGGCCCTAGAGGGTTAATAATATAATATGATTAAGGTTTTCATTTTCATTTATAAAGTGGGGATCAGTTCTATATTGTTATGAAGTAATAAACAGATCCCCCACTATGCGATACGAATGGCCCTAGAGGGTTAATAATATATGATTAAGGCTTTACTTGTCATAAAGTGGGGGATCAGTCTCTATATTGTTATGAAGTAATAAACAGATCCCCCACTAATATGATACGAATGGCCCTAGAGGGTTAATAATATAAGATGATTAAGGCTTCATTTACATTATAAAGTGGGGGATCAGTTCTATATTGTTATGAAGTAATAAACAGATCCCCCACTAATATGATACGAATGGCCCTAGAGGGTTAATAATATAAGATGATTAAGGCTTCTACTTGTCATAAAGTGGGGGATCAGTTCTATATTGTTATGAAGTAATAAACAGATCCCCCACCAATATGATACGAATGGCCCTAGAGGGTTAATAATATAATATGATTAAGGTTTTTACTTGTCATAAAGTGGGGGATCAGTTCTATATATTGTTATGAAGTAATAAACAGATCCCCCACTAATATGATACGAATGGCCCTAGAGGGTTAATAATATAAGATGATTAAGGCTTCCACCTGTCATAAAGTGGGGGATCAGTTCTATATTGTTATGAAGTAATAAACAGATCCCCCACTAATATGATACGAATGGCCCTGAGAGGTTAATAATATAATATGATTAAGTATTTCTTACTTGTTACAAAGTGGGGGATCAGTTCTATATTGTTATGAAGTAATAAACAGATCCCCCACTAATATGATACGAATGGCCCTAGAGGGTTAATAATATAATATAATTAAGGCTTCTACTTGTCATAAAGTGGGGGATCAGTTCTATATTGTTATGAAGTAATAAAATGATCCCCCACTAATATGATACGAATGGCCCTCAGAGGGTTAATAATATAATATGATTAAGGTTTCTACTACTATAAAGTGGGGGATCATTGTTATGAAGTAATAAACAGATCCCCCACTAATATGGAGCATGAATGGCCCTAGAGGGTTAATAATATAATATAATTAAGGCTTCTACTAGAGTCATAAAGTGGGGGATCAGTTCTATATTGTTATGAAGTAATAAACAGATCCCCCACTAATATGATACGAATGGCCCTAGAGGGTTAATAATATAATATGATTAAGGTTTACTTGTCATAAAGTGGGGGATCAGTTCTATATTGTTATGAAGTAATAAACAGATCCCCCACTAATATGATACGAATGGCCCTAGAGGGTTAATAATATAATATGATTAAGGCTTCTACTTGTCATAAAGTGGGGGATCAGTTCTATATTGTTATGAAGTAATAAACAGATCCCCCACTAATATGATACGAATGGCCCTAGAGGGTTAATAATATATGATTAAGGTTTATTTCTTGTCATAAAGTGGGGGATCAGTTCTATATTGTTATGAAGTAATAAACAGATCCCCCACTAATATGATACGAATGGCCCTAGAGGGTTAATAATATAAGATGATTAAGGCTTCTACTTGTCATAAAGTGGGGGATCAGTTCTATATTGTTATGAAGTAACAAACAGATCCCCCACTAATATGATACGAATGGCCCTAGAGGGTTAATAATATAAGATGATTAAGGCTTCTACTTGTCATAAAGTGGGGGATCAGTTCTATATTGTTATGAAGTAATAAACAGATCCCCCACTAATATGATACGAATGGCCCTAGAGGGTTAATAATATAATATGATTAAGGCTTCTACTTGTCATAAAGTGGGGGATCAGTTCTATATTGTTATGAAGTAATAAACAGATCCCCCACTAATATGATACGAATGGCCCTAGAGGGTTAATAATATAATATGATTAAGGTTTCTACTTCTGTCATAAAGTGGGGGATCAGTTCATATTGTTATGAAGTAATAAACAGATCCCCCACTAATATGATACGAATGGCCCTAGAGGGTTAATAATATAAGATGATTAAGGTTTACTTGTCATAAAGTGGGGGATCAGTTCTATATTGTTATGAAGTAATAAACAGATCCCCCACTAATATGATACGAATGGCCCTAGAGGGTTAATAATATAAGATGATTAAGGTTTACTTGTCATAAAGGGGGATCAGTTCTATATTGTTATGAAGTAATAAACAGATCCCCCACTAATATGATACACAATGCAATACCCTAGAGGGTTAATAATATAATATGATTAAGGTTTCTACTTGTCATAAAGTGGGGGATCAGTTCTATATTGTTATGAAGTAATAAACAGATCCCCCACTAATATGATACGAATGGCCCTAGAGGGTTAATAATATAAGATGATTAAGGTTTACTTGTCATAAAGTGGGGGATCAGTTCTATATTGTTATGAAGTAATAAACAGATCCCCCACTAATATGATACGAATGGCCCTAGAGGGTTAATAATATAATATGATTACAGCTTCTACCTGTCATAAAGTGGGGGATCAGTTCTATATTGTTATGAAGTAATAAACAGATCCCCCACTAATATGATACGAATGGCTCCAGAGGTTAATAATATAATATGATTAAGGCTTCTACTTGTTATAAAGTGGGGGATCAGTTCCTCCTATTGTTATGAAGTAATAAACAGATCCCCCACTAATATGATACGAATGGCCCTAGAGGGTTAATAATATATGATTAAGGCTTCTACTTGTCATAAAAGGGGGATCAGTTCTATATTGTTAAGAACAATAAACAGATCCCCCACTAATATGATACGAATGGCCCTAGAGGGTTATTAATATAATATGATTATGCTTCTACTTGTCATAAAGTGGGGGATCAGTTCTATATTGTTATGAAGTAATAAACAGATCCCACTAATATGATACGAATGGCCCTAGAGGGTTAATAATATATGATTAAGGCTTCTACTTGTCATAAAGTGGGGGATCAGTTCTATATTGTTATGAAATAATAAACAGATCCCCCAATTAATATGATACGAATGGCCCTAGAGGGTTATTAATATAATATGATTAGTTTTCATTTGTCATAAAGTGGGGGATCAGTTCTATATTGTTATGAAGTAATAAACAGATCCCCCACTAATATGATACGAATGGCCCTAGAGGGTTAATAATATAAGATGATTAAGGCTTCCACCTGTCATAAAGTGGGACTAGTTCTATATTGTTATGAAGTAATAAACAGATCCCCCACTAATATGATACGAATGGCCCTAGAGGGTTAATAATATAATATGATTAAGGCTTCTACTTGTCATAAAGTGGGGGATCAGTTCTATATTGTTATGAAGTAATAAACAGATCCCCCACTAATATGATACGAATGGCCCTAGAGGGTTAATAATATAATATAATTAAGGCTTCTACTTGTCATAAAGTGGGGGATCAGTTCTATATTGTTATGAAGTAATAAACAGATCCCCCACTAATATGATACGAATGGCCCTAGAGGGTTAATAATATAATATGATTAAGGCTTCTACTTGTCATAAAGTGGGGGATCAGTTCTATATTGTTATGAAGTAATAAACAGATCCCCCACTAATATGATGGCTGAAATGGCCCAGAGGGTTAATAATATAAGATGATTATGTTTCATTTAATATAAAGTGGGGGATCAGTTCTATATTGTTATGAAGTAATAAACAGATCCCCCACTAATATGATACGAATGTCACCTAGAGGGTTAATAATATAAGATGATTAAGGTTTATTTGTCATAAAGTGGGGATCAGTTCTATATTGTTATGAAGTAATAAACAGATCCCCCACTAATATGATACGAATGGCCCTAGAGGGTTAATAATATAATATGATTAAGGTTTTCCTTACTTAACATATAAAGTGGGGGATCAGTTCTATATTGTTATGAAGTAATAAACAGATCCCCCACTAATATGATACGAATGGCCCTAGAGGGTTAATAATATAAGATGATTAAGGTTTCTACTTGTCATAAAGTGGGGGATCAGTTCTATATTGTTATGAAGTAATAAACAGATCCCCCACTAAGGATACGAATTTGGCCCTAGAGGGTTAATAATATAATATGATTAAGGTTTACCTGTCATAAAGTGGGGGATCAGTTCTATATTGTTATGAAGTAATAAACAGATCCCCCACTAATATGATACGAATGGCCCTAGAGGGTTAATAATATAATATGATTAAGGTTTCTACTTGTTATAAAGTGGGGGATCAGTATATTGTTATGAAGTAATAAACAGATCCCCCACTAATATGATACGAATGGCCCTAGAGGGTTAATAATATATGATTAAGGCTTCTACTTGTCATAAAGTGGGGGATCAGTTCTATATTGTTATGAAATAATAAACAGATCCCCCACTAATATGATACGAATGGCCCTAGAGGGTTATTAATATAATATGATTAAGGCTTCTCATTGTCATAAAGTGGGGGATCAGTTCTATATTGTTGTGAAGTAATAAACAGATCCCCCACTAATATGATACGAATGGCCCTAGAGGGTTAATAATATATGATTAAGGCTTCTACTTAGTCATAAAGTGGGGGATCAGTTCTATATTGTTATGAAATAATAAACAGATCCCCCACTAATATGATGTGAATGGCCCTAGAGGGTTATTAATATAATATGATTAAGGTTTACTTGTCATAAAGTGGGGGATCAGTTCTATATTGTTAAGGAAGTAATAAACAGATCCCCCACTAATATGATACGAATGGCCCTAGAGGGTTAATAATATAAGATGATTAAGGCTTCACTCCGTCATAAAGTGGGGGATCAGTTCTATATTATAGAAGTAATAAACAGATCCCCACTAATATGATACGAATGGCCCTAGAGGGTTAATAATATAATATGATTAAGGCTTCTACTTGTCATAAAGTGGGGGATCAGTTCTATATTGTTATGAAGTAATAAACAGATCCCCCACTAATATGATACGAATGGCCCTAGAGGGTTAATAATATAATATAATTAAGGCTTCTACTTGTACCATAAAGTGGGGGATCAGTTCTATATTGTTATGAAGTAATAAACAGATCCCCACTAATATGATACGAATGGCCCTAGAGGGTTAATAATATAATATGATTAAGGCTTCTACTTGTCATAAAGTGGGGGATCAGTTCTATATTGTTATGAAGTAATAAACAGATCCCCCACTAATATGATACGAATGGCCCTAGAGGGTTAATAATATAATATAATTAAGGTTTACTTGTCATAAAGTGGGGGATCAGTTCTATATTGTTATGAAGTAATAAACAGATCCCCCACTAATATGATACGAATGGTTCTAGAGGGTTAATAATATAATATGATTAAGGTTTACTTTGTCATAAAGTGGGGGATCAGTTCTATATTGTTATGAAGTAATAAACAGATCCCCCCACTAATATGATACGAATGGCCCTAGAGGGTTAATAATATAATATGATTAAGGCTTCTACTTGTCATAAAGTGGGGGATCAGTTCTATATTGTTATGAAGTAATAAACAGATCCCCCACTAATATGATACGAATGGCCCTAGAGGGTTAATATACATGATTAAGGTTTACTAGTCATAAAGTGGGGGATCAGTTCTATATTGTTATGAAGCAATAAACAGATCCCCCACTAATATGATACGAATGGCCCTAGAGGGTTAATAATATAAGATGATTAAGGCTTCTACTTGTCATAAAGTGGGGGATCAGTTCTATATTGTTATGAAGTAATAAACAGATCCCCCCCACTAATATGATACGAATGGCCCTAGAGGGTTAATAACATAAGATGATTAAGGCTTCTACTTGTCATAAAGTGGGGGACTGTTCTATATTGTTATGAAGTAATAAAAACAGGATCCCCCACTCAATATGACATGAATGGCCCTAGAGGGTTAATAATATAATATGGATTAAGGCTTCTACTTGTCATAAAGTGGGGGATCAGTTCTATATTGTTATGAAGTAATAAACAGATCCCCCACTAATATGATACGAATGGCCCTAGAGGGTTAATAATAAGATGATTAAGGCTTCCACCTGTCATAAAGTGGGGGATCAGTTCTATATTGTTATGAAGTAATAAACAGATCCCCCACTAATATGATACGAATGGCCCTAGAGGGTTAATAATATAATATGATTAAGGCTTCTACTTGTCATAAAGTGGGGGATCAGTTCTATATTGTTATGAAGTAATAAACAGATCCCCCACTAATATGATACGAATGGCCCTAGAGGGTTAATAATATAATATAATTAAGGTTTCTATTTCTGAGTCATAAAGTGGGGGATCAGTTCTATATTGTTATGAAGTAATAAACAGATCCCACTAATATGATACGAATGGCCCTAGAGGGTTAATAATATAATATGATTAAGGTTTATCTCTGTCATAAAGTGGGGGATCAGTTCTATATTGTTATGAAGCAATAAACAGATCCCCCACTAATATGATACGAATGGCCCTAGAGGGTTAATAATATAATATAATTAAGGCTTCTACTTGTCATAAAGTGGGGGATCAGTTCTATATTGTTATGAAGTAATAAACAGATCCCCCACTAATATGATACGAATGGCCCCAGAGGGTTAATAATATAATATGATTAAGGCTTCTGACAAAGTCATAAAGTGGGGGATCAGTTCTATATTGTTATGAAGTAATAAACAGATCCCCCACTAATATGATACGAATGGCCCTAGAGGGTTAAGGTTAAATATAATATGATTAAGGCTTCTACTAGTCATAAAGTGGGGGATCAGTTCTATATTGTTATGAAGTAATAAACAGATCCCCCACTAATATGATACGAATGGCCCTAGAGGGTTAATAATATATGATTAAGGCTTCTACTTGTCATAAAGGGGGATCAGTCTCTATATTGTTATGAAGTAATAAACAGATCCCCCACTAATATGATACGAATGGCCCTAGAGGGTTAATAAGTAAGATGATTAAGGCTTCTACTTGTCATAAAGTGGGGGATCAGTTCTATATTGTTAAGAAGTAATAAACAGATCCCCCACTAATATGATACGAATGGCCCTAGAGGGTTAATAATATAAGATGATTAAGGCTTCTACTTGTCATAAAGTGGGGGATCAGTTCTATATTGTTATGAAGTAATAAACAGATCCCCCACTAATATGATACGAATGGCCCTAGAGGGTTAATAATATAATATGATTAAGGCTTCTACTTGTCATAAAGTGGGGGATCAGTTCTATATTGTTATGAAGTAATAAACAGATCCCCCACTAATATGATACGAATGGCCCTAGAGGTTAATAATATAATATGATTAAGGTTTCTATTTGTCATAAAGTGGGGGATCAGTTCTATATTGTTATGAAGTAATAAACAGATCCCCCACTAATATGATACGAATGGCCCTAGAGGGTTAATAATATAAGATGATTAAGGTTTACTATTGCTATAAAGTGGGGGATCAGTTCATATTGTTATGAAGTAATAAACAGATCCCCCACTAATATGATACGAATGGCCCTAGAGGGTTAATAATATAAGATGATTAAGGCTTCTACTTGTCATAAAGTGGGGGATCAGTTCTATATTGTTATGAAGTAATAAACAGATCCCCCACTAATATGATACGAATGGCCCTAGAGGGTTAATAATATAATATGATTAAGGCTTCTACTTGTCATAAAGTGGGGATCAGTTCTATATTGTTATGAAGTAATAAACAGATCCCCACTAATATGATACGAATGGCCCTAGAGGGTTAATAATATAAGATGATTAAGGCTTCTACTTGTCATAAAGTGGGGGATCAGTTCTATATTGTTATGAAGTAATAAACAGATCCCCACTAATATGATACGAATGGCCCTAGAGGGTTAATAATATAAGATGATTAAGGTTTCTTACTTGTCATAAAGTGGGGGATCAGTTCTATATTGTTATGAAGTAATAAACAGATCCCCCACTAATATGATACGAATGGCCCCAGAGGGTTAATAATATAATATGATTAAGGTTTACTTTAGCTAAAGTGGGGACTGCCCTATATTGTTATGAAGTAATAAACAGATCCCCCACTAATATGATACGAATGGCCCTAGAGGGTTAATAATATAATATGATTAAGGTTTACTTTTCGTCATAAAGTGGGGGATCAGTTCATATTGTTATGAAGTAATAAACAGATCCCCCACTAATATGATACGAATGGCCCTAGAGGGTTAATAATAAATATGATTAAGGCTTCTACTTGTCATAAAGTGGGGATCAGTTCTATATTGTTATGAAGTAATAAACAGATCCCCCACTAATATGACACGAATGGCCCTAGAGGGTTAATAATATATGATTAAGGCTTCTACTTGTCATAAAGTGGGGGATCAGTTCTATATTGTTATGAAGTAATAAACAGATCCCCCACTAATATGATACGAATGGCCCTAGAGGTTAATAATATAATATGATTAAGGCTTCTACTTGTCATAAAGTGGGGGATCAGTTCCATATTGTTATGAAGTAATAAACAGATCCCCCACTAATATGATACGAATGGCCCGAGAGGGTTAATAATATAATATGATTAAGGCTTCTACTTGTCATAAAGTGGGGGATCAGTTCTATATTGTTATGAAATAATAAACAGATCCCCCACTAATATGATACGAATGGTCCTAGAGGGTTAATAATATAATATGATTAAGGCTTCTACTTGTCATAAAGTGGGGGATCAGTTCTATATTGTTATGAAGTAATAAACAGATCCCCCACTAATATGATACGAATGGCCCTAGAGGGTTAATAATATAATATGATTAAGGCTTCTACTTGTCATAAAGTGGGGGATCAGTTCTATATTGTTATGAAGTAATAAACAGATCCCCCACTAATATGATACGAATGGCCCTAGAGGGTTAATAATATAAGATGATTAAGGCTTCTACTTGTCATAAAGTGGGGGATCAGTTCTATATTGTTATGAAGTAATAAACAGATCCCCCACTAATATGATACGAATGGCCCTAGAGGGTTATTAATATAATATGATTAAGGCTTCTACTTTTCATAAAGTGGGGGATCAGTTCTATATTGTTATGAAGTAATAAACAGATCCCCCACTAATATGATACGAATGGCCCTAGAGTGTTAATAATATAATATGATTAAGGCTTCTACTTGTCATAAAGTGGGGGATCAGTTCTATATTGTTATGAAGTAATAAACAGATCCCCCACTAATATGATACGAATGGCCCTAGAGGGCTAATAATATAATATGATTAAGGCTTCTTTACTTGTCATAAAGTGGGGGATCAGTTCTATATTGTTATGAAGTAATAAACAGATCCCCCACTAATATGATACGATTGGCCCTAGAGGGTTAATAATATAAGATGATTAACGCTTCTGCTTGTCATAAAGTGGGGGATCAGTTCTATATTGTTATGAAGTAATAAACAGATCCCCCACTAATATGATACGAATGGCCTTAGAGGGTTAATAATATATGATTAAGGCTTCTACTGGTCATAAAGTGGGGGGTCAGTTCTATATTGTTATGAAGTAATAAACAGATCCCCCACTAATATGATACGAATGGCCCTAGAGGGTTAATAATATAATATGATTAAGGCTTCTACTTGTCATAAAGTGGGGGATCAGTTCTATATTGTTATGAAGTAATAAACAGATCCCCCACTAATATGATACGTATGGCCCTAGAGGGTTAATAATATAAGATGATTAACGCTTCTGCTTGTCATAAAGTGGGGGATCAATTCTATATTGTTATGAAGTAATAAACAGATCCCCCACTAATATGATACGAATGGCCCTAGAGGGTTAATAATATAATATGATTAAGGCTTCTACTTGTCATAAAGTGGGGGATCAGTTCTATATTGTTATGAAGTAATAAACAGATCCCCCACTAATATGATACGAATGGCCCTAGAGGGTTAATAATATAATATGATTAAGGCTTCTACTTGTCATAAAGTGGGGGATCAGTTCTATATTGTTATGAAGTAATAAACAGATCCCCCACTAATATGATACGAATGGCCCTAGAGGGTTAATAATATAATATGATTAAGGCTTCTACTTGTCATAAAGTGGGGGATCAGTTCTATATTGTTATGAAGTAATAAACAGATCCCCCACTAATATGATACGAATGGCCCTAGAGGGTTAATAATATAATATGATTAAGGCTTCTACCTGTCATAAAGTGGGGGATCAGTTCTATATTGTTATGAAGTAATAAACAGATCCCCCACTAATATGATACGAATGGCCCTAGAGGATTAATAATATATGATTAAGGCTTCTACTTGTCATAAAGTGGGGGATCAGTTCTATATTGTTATGAAGTAATAAACAGATCCCCCACTAATATGATACGAATGGCCCTAGAGGGTTAATAAAAAGTCAAAAAGCCTGTTATTGGCACAAATAAAGCAAACTTTTATTTAATCTTATAAACATTCATACTTTTCTCAAAATATTCTCTCACACTATTTTTTTCATTCCTTGCTGATGTTCATTCATCCTCGTAAATTGGTTGTGGTTCACCTTTTCTGCTAAAACTCTCTACCATGAAGTTATACACCGATTCTTTAAATAACTGCAGATCCTTGGGTGGGAAGCAACACGGTTGTAGAGAGACATAAGTCTGGGGTAGCTGCTGAACATGGACTGGTTCTCCATAAACATATTCTCCATGCAACAATAGAACATCATGTCACACCACATCATCTGGAAAAGAAACAAACGTTATGAATTGTATAGAAAATCGTATTGTAAATTTTATATTATTACTGATTAATACCACAGTGGCGAAGTATCGATATATGCAATGCGACCAATGAAAGGATAAAGAAAAATAGGAAATGTTTACAATCTAAAATATTTCAGTTTTATTAAAGGTTTATTAGAGAGTTATCGCCCTTTAACTCAACTCTCTAAGTTAGTTGTTAACCACTGCTGAGTATTGAACACTTTGCGTCAAGTCACTGGATCTAATCAATGCTTATATCCACTGGGCCATATTTATTTGATTAAACGTGTTTTATTGAACCCGTATTGTGATGCAGTGGATATCGGCTCGGAACGAGAAATTTGGAAGCCGTGTTCGAATTCCACTTGAATTCCTTGCATTCACTTACGCACAAATAACCTTGAGAAAAATTAATTACCCGTCTCTTCTCTCCAGTTGTGGATTAAATAACAGGACAGATTCTATTCTATAGAATAAATATTTTGGAAGAATAAGCAAATAATTTTAAAGAATATAAAACTGTTTATTTAAACAGGACGGATTTTATTAGATTTCTGTATTCTTGATAAAATTCAAAGAAGAATCTGCAATGTTATTTATCTGAACCTGGCAACTTGGCTTCTGTGTTTTTATCATGTCCGTAACGTAAATTCTCTGTTCTTTTCTATAAATACTTTGATGTTTCTGAATAGTCTTTAGCATTAAAATCGTGTAATCAAATTTATTTTATTTTAAATTTTACATACTGTAAAAGTATGCTTTAAAACGATATAAAAATTTAATGCAAATCTTACAGATATATGACTTATACGTACCTGGTCACCCATGAAGAAATTGTTTCCGCCATTGCGCATGCATATAGTCCTTTCCATGAAGGGCATGATCCTATTGAAAGTGTTCATGTACCTCCAGTACATGTAGTTCTGGAAAAAAGTAAGAATTTATTTTGATAAATACTAGTGTTTGTTATTTTGTAATATGAAAAAAAATGTCAGGAAACATTTTTCTCTTGTACCATTCACAGTTAGATTAACCAAATGCAGACGACAATTCTACTTCTGCAGCTTCTTCTCTCACACTTCCCGCCTGTGGAACTCGCTTCCATATTCTTGCTTTCTTGACGGCTACAAGCTCCAGAAATTTAAATGCAATGTCAATACTCATCTATTAACCACTTGACTCTAGTTCTTTTACCACTCCGTATATCCTTTCCTTTCTCTCCACCTTTGCAACTGTCATCACACCTGTATTTCCATACTTCTCTTGCTCCTTTCTATCTGGTTTGTCTTCCTCTTCACTCTCTTATAATTATTTTTTTTTACTCTTATGTGGCCCCCTGCACATCAGTGGCATTACCGCCTTGCTCGGGGGGATACGATTAAAAATAAAATCTAAAACTAATGCTTTTTTCGTGAATCTAATTGCACATTAACTCCTACAAATTATGTTATTCTTTCCTTTTAATAAATTTCTAGTTTAAAATTCAAAATGTATATTATATTCTTAAAATATTCGACACAATTCCACACATTCCATCCTGCCGACAACCAACCTTCTGATAATGATTAAAACCTTCTGATAATTCTGATGATGATAATTCTGGATAGAACTTGTAAGCTGTAGGGAGTTTGGTTATGTATGACACAAGGCCGAATCGAAGAAAAATT
>JBBBDQ010001031.1:775000-787500 GCA_037127315.1 Ascarosepion bandense | reverse complement strand
TAGAAAAGACACAGGGAAGCCAAGTAGCGCCGGTGGGAGAGAGACTGCAGGCGGTCTGCCAAGTCGGTATCTATCACTGTATCTTACCGAGAAGCCCGAGGAGAATAGCAGGGGCACCCGGCCAGATATGGCAGCAGTATTCAAAGCACGGGCGGATGGTAGATTTATATTTGTGCAGGATAGATTTAGACAGAAAAACTTCGGAGCTCTGCACAGAGAACCGAATTTCATAGCAGCGGATTTAGCAATTGATTCGATATAGTCATTCCATTTGAGGTCCGCTGAAAGTGTGAGACCAAGGAGGCGTAGTGTTTTACTCTCTGGGAGGCAAGCCTGGTCCATGCTAATGGGAGGTAGGTGCGATTGTCTATGATGGTTAATTGAGAGTAGCTTCGTTTTAGAAGCATTAAAATTTACTAGCCATTTCTTACCCAAATCCAATACGGATTGGAGGTCATTTTCAATCTCGGCTGCGAGGTTTGCTTTGTCACCCACACCAGATTTTTGGTCGAGGCGAGAGTAAACTGTGTTGTCATCGGCGTACATACCTACTTGGGATCTTATGGAATCAGGGAGATCATTAATGTATATCAGAAAGAGCGCAGGACCTAAGATGGAGCCTTGAGGGACGCCTGCGTTCGTATAGTATTTCTGGGAGGCATGTCCGTTTAATACCATCTTCATTGTGCGATTAGAGAGGAATGACTGGATTAGTTCAAACAAATGTCCAGTTATACCATAGCTCCGCAGTTTGCATAGAAGGCCAGCATGCCAAACTCTGTCGAACGCCTTAGATATATCCAATGCAACGGCTCGGGCTTCGCCATTTCTATCGAGTGCCTGGTATATGTACTCGGTGATGGTCGTTAGCATATCAGCAGTAGACCTGGTGAAGCGGAAACCATATTGCTTGTCCGAGAGGAGACTGTGCATATATATATATATATATATATATATATATATATATATATATATAGATAATCTAATTTCTTTTCGTTGTAATTAAAATTATTATCTGTTTTTTTTTTCGATTTCTTTTATTTTTATTTCTTATTTTTCCAAATACTACATCATCTTCAGGGAAAAAATTGCTAAGGCATTATCGCCATCTTCACTAAAGTCTTCTCATTCTCTTTCACACCCAGTAACCCCTTGCGTCTTAGTGGTATTCTCGCCATCTTCTGTCTTCCTAAAACCTGTTCTTTTATTGTCCTTTCTCCTCACTAAAGTCTTCTCATTCTCTTTCACACCCAGTAACCCCTTGCGTCTTAGTGGCATTATCGCCATCTTCTGTCTTCCTGAAACCTGTTATTTTATTGTCCTTTCTCCTCACTAAAGTCTTCTCATTCTCTTTCACACCCAGTAACCCCTTGCGTCTTAGTGGCATTATCGCCATCTTCTGTCTTCCTGAAACCTGTTCTTTTATTGTCCTTTCTCCTCACTAAAGTCTTCTTATTCTCTTTCACTCCCAGTAACCCCTTGCGTCTTAGTGGCATTATCGCCATCTTCTGTCTTCCTAAAACCTGTTCTTTTATTGTCCTTTCTCCTCACTAAAGTCTTCTCATTCTCTTTCACACCCAGTAACCCCTTGCGTCTTAGTGGCATTATCGCCATCTTCTGTCTTCCTGAAACCTGTTATTTTATTGTCCTTTCTCCTCACAAAAGTCTTCTCATTCACTTTCACTCTCAGTAACCCCTTGCATCTTTGTGGCATTATCGCCATCTTCTGTCTTCCTGAAACCTGCTCTTTTATTGTGATTTCTCCTCAATAAAGTCTTCTCATTCCCTTTCACACCCAGTAACCCCTTGCGTCTTAGTGGCATTATCGCCATCTTCTGTCTTCCTGAAACCTGATCCTTTATTGTTCTTTCTCCTCACAAAAGTATGTGCATTCTCTTTCATTTTCGGTAACACTTGAGAAAGGTTATCATATTTGTAAATTTCATTTTTTCTGAGTAAAAATTAAAATAATACAATTAAGTTATCTTCCTTTTATAAAGGTATTTTTGAATTAATAAAACTCGTTTCGTGCGCAAACAAAGAAAAATTCAAAACTAACAACTTCATTAATGTTTTGTCGCAGAAGTTCAATCCTAATTTTCGATGGCGCTGAAAGTCTTTAGAAAAATAAAAGGAATCAGAAAAAATCTATGGCGCTTTCCTGAAAGAATTTAATTTCAACATTAATAAATTAATCCGTGAATTCGGTACAAGTAAAATGAAAATAGACATAATATGTCTAGATTATTCAGCCAAACATGCTTGATTGACAATATCCTGTCTAAACAAACAAATAACTCACCATGAAGCGTCCGTTTTTTCAGTGGAAGTACCTTACATAATCGTACATGATTTCATTGATTCAGACATTACTTATAAAGCACTCGACACTCGTCTTAGCTAATGTCTTTTAGTCTTTATGATCATTTTACTATAGCCTCTTTGCTTATCCATTCCTATACATAATGTGTTGAAGGTGTAGATATGAAATGTTGGGCTGATTCGAAATAACTGACTCACCCTGAAGCGTCCGTTCTTCCAGTGGAAGTACCTCATGCAATCGTGCATCATTTCATAGAAGCAGTCATTATTTACAAAGCACTCGACACTGGTCTTAGCTAATGTCTTTTAGTCTTAATGATCATTTTCCTATAGCCTCTTTGCTCATCCATTTCTATAGATAGTGTGTTGAAAGATTTAGATATGAAATATTGAGCAGATTTGAAATAACTGACTCACCCTGAAACGTCCGTTCTTCCAGTGGAAGTACCTCATGCAATCGTGCATCATTTCATAGAAGCTGTCATTATTTACAAAGCACTTGACACTCGTCTTAGCTAATGTCTTTTAGTCTTAATGATCATTTTCCTATAGCCTCTTTGCTTATCTATTTCTATAGATAGTGTGTTGAAAGATTTAGATATGAAATGTTGAGCAGATTCAAAATAACTGACTCACCCTGAAGCGTCCGTTCTTCCAGTGGTAGTACCTCATGTAATCGTGCATGATTTCATAGAAGCAGTCGCAGATGTAATCACATCTCATCATGTCCATGCTGTTGCTTCCGTAGAAACCTAAAGGTAGATAATATAGTTAATATAATTTAATTTCAATTAAGATAATAATAAAATATAATTTTTAATGATAATATTTCTATATATTTGCGAGTTTTTTAAAAATACCCTGCTGATAAAACGGCAGGACGTAGCGCAATACTCGTTTCCTCAATACGGTTTAAATAATCTAAGTTATGTAAGAAATCCTTTTTTATAATCCTGTTTTTATAAATTAGTTATCAGTTCATACCTACGCATCATATCATATGTATATATTAGCAGTATAGCCAGGCGTCGCTCGGGTGTAATGAAAGCTTTAATACTAATCCATGGTCCTGGAGCTCAGACTCAGTTGACGTTGGCACGAAAGACTAAAAAGCAATATTTGTTTCCAGTTAAAGGGAAACCGTAGACGTAAAGAAAAATAAATTGATGTAAGTCAAATTTTGATTTCCTGGTATCGATATCACACAATCTTTTTCGTCGTAAACTGAATTTTGAAGGCTAAATAAGTCCTCTGAGTAAATGGCATCATGGCTGAGACTAAGAACTACAATTATACCTACTTAGAGCCAAACCCGAAGCAAACACTAAGATAAAAGGGCTGAAAAAATTCAGACATACACACAGATAAACAGATACAATCACAAACATCTTGCCTTATATATATATATATATATATATATATATATATATATATATATATATTATCGATTTTTTGCACTATTGTATGAACTGTAACCTTGAAACTTCTGAATATCGTTTCTTATGTCTTTGTCTATGAGCGTATCAAATTTGATTAAAATCGGACCACTCCTTCTATAACCCAATTATCGATGATCGATTTTCGATATTTATCGGGGGTATCTCGACACAAAAACAAGCTAAGAACACTTGCAGACGCTTATGGTACAACTGTGTAAATTTTCAAGAAAATCGGTTCAGCCGTTTCGGAATCTATAGGTAACGAACACAGACATACACAGACACACACACACACATACACACTCACACAGACCAAGTTTTATTTATAAATAAGTTTAGATATTAATTTATACTTACCGAATTCACGGGCCAGGTATCGACAAATGGCCATCGTCTCGGGCATCCTCATGCCACCGTCCATCTCCAGACAGGGCAGGCACATACCGGGATAATCTGAAATAATTTCAAAGGTGTAAATACAAACATTTATTTTCTATACTTTTAATATGAGGTAGTATTTACATTAGGATTATTGTTCTCATCTTTACTGCCATGTTTATGACGTTTTGGCCGTTGTACGCTCCGGCCTTCCAACCAAACGATCCCTAGGCTATATCCTTGAGGACACATTGCCAAGTGGATATAGATATTGGTTAGTTCCAGTGACTTAACGTAAAGAGTTAGGAGTTCAATACCAGGCCACAGTAGTGGTGAAAAAATACTTTAGAAAATTAAGTGAAAGGGAGACAACAATATGGTTACCAGAAGTGGCATCGCACAAAGAAGGAGACCGATATACTTTAGTGATCGTAATAAATTGTTCGATTCAAAATGCCTAGCATCTGAAGAAGGCCGGATAGTACAACGACCGAAACGTCGTAAATATGGCAGTAAAAAATGAGCACATTAGTCCGAACAAAGTAAATAGTATAAAAATGGTTATTTATGATTGAAATAGGTTTTAATGCGAATTTTAAAGCCAAGGATAAATATTGTGTAATGAAAGCTTTAAAACTAAACGATGGTCCTGGAGCTCAGACTCAGCCTAAATAATATTTGAAATAATAAAATAATTGCGACAATTTACTAATCGCACCCAATATATATATATATATATATATATATGTATTAGCAGTATAGCCGGGCGTTGCTCGGGTGTAATGAAAGCTTTAAAACTAAACGATGGTCCTGGAGCTCAGACTCTTTGGACGTTGGCACGAAACACTAAAATACAATAGTTGTTTCCAGTTAAAGCGAAAGCGTAGACTGAAAGAAAAATGAATGGATGTAAGTCAAAGTTTGATTTCCTGGTATCGATATCAAATATGTTTTTTTCGTCGTAAACTGAATTTTGCAGGCTAAATAAGTCCTCTGAGTAAATGGTATCATGGCTGAGACTAGGGACTACAATTATACCTACTTAGAGCCAAACCCAAAGCAAAAATTAAAATAAAAGGGCTGAAAAAATTCAGACATACAAACAGATAAACAGATACAAACACAAACATCTTGCCTTTTATATATATATATATATATATATATATATATATATATATATATATTATCGATTATCTGCACTATTGCATGAACTGTAACCTTGAAACTTCTGAATATCGTTTCTTCTGTCTTTGTCAATGAGTGCATCAAATTTGATTAAAATCGGACCACTCCTTCTATCACCCGATTTTTTTGATTATCGATTTTCGATATTTATCGGGGGTACCTCGACACAAAACCTAGCTAAGAACACTCGCAGACGCTTATAGTACAACTGTGTAAATTTTCAAGAAAATCGGTTCTGCCGTTTCGGAATCTATAGGTAACGAACACAGACATACACAGACACACATACACACATACACACAGACACATTTCCAATCATAAATAAGTTTATATATATATATAGTACTGGATTGTGTTAATATTTAGCGCCTAGGTTGTTGTTTTTAATGGTTTTACTGATAAAATCTATTTTGGCAAGCAGGTTTTTCACGCAAAATACGGGACATCAGGGTGGAGATAGAGCGTTGATAAGTACGAAGTCTTTTTCACTTCAGTTGTGCAAGTTCATGCCAAGTTCGAAGTTTCGTGAGAACATCGCCATCCCTGACGTGTGAGAACATCATAACAGCGTCCTTACCAAACTTTGAAGTCGGCATGAACGTGGCTATTTAAACGGACAAAATTTTAGTGCGTATGTCGTATATTACGCAGTAATTTGATTCAGGAGGGCAGTTGGAGAGAGTCGCACATGAAGGAGCCGTCGGGAGTCGTTGGCCAGCGGGAGTTCTCTCTCTTCAGCCAAAAGTTTTAGACTTTATACAGTCTTAAAATACCCAACGCAGCTTTGCTTTTCCGGGTTGTCGCCTTTCTTAAAGTCATCTATGCCAGTCAGACACCCTTGTTCTTGGTTGACTTTTATTTGTGGCCGGATAAACAAACCCTACGTCCTTCGCCTTTCAAGCCGGTTGTCGTCTGTGTGTTTTTATGTAGAATTTGTTGACATCATATACGGTCTGATATATCTGTTATTCACGCGTTTTCTTTGTTGTCCTCACCCACAGCCAGCTGTATCTGTCAACTACCACAGCCTTTCAAGGTAATATATTGCGCTTCTCGCCATCCCAATTTTCAAAATATTCATATGTGAACATTTTAAGTGCTTCTCTCTTCCGTCCTCACTACCCCACACAGTCGAGGTAATTGTACAATAAACATATACATTTATATACAACAACATACAAACAATTCTTTTTATTTTATTTTACTGTCTTAGGATCTAAAATCGGGTTGTTGAAATTGGCAAACCCGACAACGTTCATGTCCGTTATGCTTTTCTTATAATGTCATCTCATTGATGACATTATAAGAATGCTTATTTTAAAGAACGAAGAACGAAGATGACAATGCTTATTTTAAAGAACGAAGAAAAAACTGTAATGTTTAGATGTTCGTTTTTCTCCACGTTTTATCATGCCAGTAGACAAAATAATATATGATCATACGATTATAGGCGGTAACCGCGTCCCAATTTTCAAACTGACATCCTGTAAATAACCTTCGATTAACACCGTGCGTGCCTTTGCTCGAGTTCAACGTCACTATGTAACTTTCTAATATGAACATTACTGTGTTTGAACATAGGAAAACTGTAATCATCTGTAATCAATGACATTCAAAGTCAGATCGAGAAAATAAAAAATAAATAAATAAATTAAAAAAAAAACGAAAAAATACCTAAGGGCCTGATTCCATGTATTGATGATAGACATGCGGTTTGCTTAGAAGATTAATCGTATCACCTACAATTTCTAACTTCCAACTAACTTACCTTACAGCATATCCGCTCGTAAATCTACAAAATATTTCAATTGTTCTTTCTTACTCTTGCGTTAATCTAGTATAGGTGCATCAGTCAATTTTGCTCCAATGGACGTTTGTCCTAATTGGATGACGTCGTTTTCCACGCTGCCGAGTCATCCATCAGAAACTTCTTCATCTATATAAGTAGACACCAATAACTAATCATGCTTCGCATTCCAGCCTCTTTATGAACTGTTGACATGTTTTTATTCGCCGTTTTATGTCATGCCTCGATACGGCGGTCCATATGTGGGGCACCAGTCTCATCGTTTGATATCCCACGTTGATAGCTCACGTTGATATCTCACGTTGATATCTCACGTTGATATCTCACGTTGATGTCGACACATGTGTATGAAAAATAAGGCTTGTTCCGCTGTGAATTTGATGTCAGATTCTATTAGAGCAGCCAATACTATTTTCCGTAACAGCGTCTCTGTATCTAAAACTAGCAGTATAGCCCGGCGTTGCTCGGGTGTAATGAAAGCTTTAAAACTAATCCATGGTCCCGAAGTTCAGACTCTTTGGACGTTGGCACGAACAACTAAAAAGCAATATTTGTTTCCAGTTAAAGCGAAACCGTAGATTGAAAGAAAAATGAATGGATGTAAGTCAAATTTTGATTTCCTGGTATCGATAACAAATAAGTTTTTTTCGTCGTAAACAGAATATTGTAGGCTAAATAAGTCCTCTGAGTAAATGGTATCATGGCTGAGACTAAGAACTACAATTAGACCTACTTAGAGCCAAACCAAAGCAAAAACAAAAATAAAAGGGCTGAAAAAATTACAGACATACAGGCAGATAAACAGACACACACATAAACATCTTGCCTTATATATATATATATATATATATATATATATTAATGATTTTCTGCACTATTCTAAGAACTGCAATCGTGAAACTTCTGAATGTCGTTTCTTATGTCTTTGTCTATGAGTGTATGAAATTTGATTAAAGTCTGACCACTCCTTCTATAACCTGACTTTTTCTATTATCGATTTTCGATATTTATCAGGGGTACCTCGAAACAAAATTTAGCTAAGAACACTCGCAGATGCTTATAGTACAACTGTGTAAATTTGCAAGAAAATCGGTTCAGCCGCTTCGCAGTCTATAGATAACGGACACACACGCACGCACGCACACACACACACACACACACACATACACACAGAGAGAGACAAACTTCCACATATAAATAATTTTATAATCTATAGGAGACGGGTCCAGATTTTTCAACTACCATATAATATGGCCGTCTATGCATGTCCGATTTTCCTTTCTTATCGTCGTCGTCCTGCGGCCTCGACCGAGATAGAACTCACTACACCACTCCAGTATTCCCTGTGCATTTGGAACCCTGGTTCAGCTTTGCGGCGAAATTCATAATCTTGTAAAATAGCTGAATACTTAATGCTTCGTCAGGGCTACCAAGGATGTTTTTATTGTGATACCAACACTAGGTGGGTTGCCTCCAGGCCCCATCCTGTTATTTAAACCGTAACTGGAGGAAAGTGACGGATTAATACCTTTCCCAAGGGTACCAGTGCTGAAGTGAATGCAGGGTGCTCAACTGGAATTCGAACTCGGCTCACCGATTTCTCTTTCCAAGCGTATGAAAATCCACTGCACCACAACGCACATCCGTCACTGAACGCTTGCAGCGTCTGGACTTCCCCAAGCGGTCACCCATCTAAGTACTGACCAGGCTCACGGTGATCGAACGAGAACCGGTATATTCAATGTGATATAATGGTTCTCATAGTGAACCAAATACCCAACCTTAAACTCTATATCCATAATCTTACTAAGGAACATATTTATCGCGGCTTTCCTCGTTTATTTTTTTAATGTTATTTCTAACTAAAGTGAAACTGTGATGCATTTTCTGTCAGGCAATTTTGTTATGTTCATCACCATAATATATATATATATATATATATATATATATATATATATTCGATGTCGCTTTAGTATATTATTCAAAGGCAAAATAACAAGCATTGTGATGCTGTGGATGTCGGTTTGGAACGAGAAATCGGGGAGGCGAGTTCGAATTGCAGTTGAATTCCTTGCATTTACTAACACGCAAATAGCCTTGAGAAAGGTATTAATCCATCTCTTCTCTCCAGTTTTTTTTTTAATCATTTCACCCCGAGCAAGGCGAAAACGCCACTGATGTGCAGGGGGTTACATAAATGTAAAAACATTAATTAGAAAAGAGTAAGGAGTTCAAACTAGTTAGAAAGGAACAATAGAAAGCAGGTGCGATGACAGATACATAGGTGGAGAGAAAGGGAAGGTTATACAGGAGTGGGGAGAGAGCTAGAGTCCAGTGGTTTCGTAGATGAGTATTGACATTGCATTTAAATTTCTGGAGGTTGTAGCCGTCAGGAAAGTAAGAATACAGGAGTGAGTTCCACAGGCGGGAAGTGCGAGAGAAGAAGCTGCAGGAGTAGAATTGTCGTCTGCATTTGGCTAACCTGACTGTGAATGGGTGGGACCCAGTTGCCAGGCTGGTTGCACGAGTAAACACCTGTTGAGGAGTCATCAGTGACAGATTGAGTTCTATAGCTTTGGCTAGCAGCCAATCGACCACAGAAAGTAATGACAACCTACAGCAGGATAATCTTCTGCCCAGTCAATCATGTCTCTTTCGAGACATGATCGCCCAAAGCGTGTATCACGTATGGCATTTAACTGACTGAGTTGAATATAATAGTTGAAAACATCAGTAAAACATCTACTGGGAATAAAATGGGGGATCGGTTTTCGATTGTTATGAATTAATAAACTGATCCCCCACTAATTATACTTAATACAATAATGTAATATAATCTATCTCTTCTCTCTCCATCTATGAGTTAAATGACAGAAATTGAGTTCTATAGACTTGACTGGCAACCAGTCTACAGCAGAAAGTAATGACATACTACGGAATAATCTTCTGCCCAGTCAGTCATGTCTCTTTCGAGACATGATCGCCCAAGTGTGTATCACGTATGGCACTTTACTGAATACGGTGAGAAGTTTTTAGTCTCGCTTACATGAAACCGGATGACCGCTAACAGCATTTGCGGAGATTATATATATATATATATATATGGAGTAGATAGACTGAACTATCGCCCGGTTCACACTCCACCCACGTCTACTGAACAGGTGTAGAGGCTCATCCCTTGTTTCCTGTTTAAGATGTGGTTTCCGGCTTTCTCTTTTCCAATCTTTTCACTTTCTTTTTTGTTTATTTTTTTTAATTGGATTAGATAGACTGAACTATCTATTCACTCTTACGTAGCCCCCTACACACCAGTGGCCTTACCGCCTTGCTTGGGGTGATGTGATTTAAAAAAAAAATGTATATATACACACGACCGGCTATAAATATTAGGCAACGACAGTTTTATTAAAAAGTGATATATTTCTTACAATTTTCAGTATTTATTGCCAAGTGGATAATTCTAAATGAAAATAGAATGTTTTTTTTGTTATTATTACTTTGAAAAATTTTACAAGACAGCCAGAAAGCATTTGCTTCGGTTAGGCAATAAGTAGAAGAGACTGGCATGGGGAAGAGAGCACAAAAACTGGACACCAGAACAGTTGATTTGATGCACATGTTATTGAGCAGTATGACACAAAAGAAACATTCTATTTTCATTTAGAATTAATCACTTGGCAATAAATACTAAAATAGTATGAAATACATCATTTTAAGAAATACTGGCGTGGCCTAATAATTATGACCGGTAATATATATATATATATATATATATATATATATATATATATATGGAAATGGTTGGTAAATTTCAATGCCTCCAAAACAAAGCTGTTATCAACTAACCACCATAGACAATCGCATCTACCTCCCATTAGCATGGGACAGGCTAGCCTCCCAGAGAGTAAAATACTACGCCTCCTTGGCCTTACACTCTCGGCGGACCTCAAATGGAATGACTATATTGAATCCATTGACAAATCTGCTGCTATGAAAGTGGGCTCCCTGTGCAGGGCCCGGAAATTTTTCCCACCTGAAACTATTCTGCACATATACAAATCTACCATCCGCCCGTGTATTGAATATTGCTGCCATATCTGGTCGGGTGCCCCTGCTGCTCTCCTTGGGCTTCTTGACAAAATACAAAGGAGGATCTGTAACGTGGTTGATACTGACTTGGCAGACCGGCTGCAGCCGCTCTCACACCGGCGTGATGTAGCTTCCCTGTGCCTCTTCTACAAGTACTTTCATGGCTTCTGCTCCGATGAGCTTAGATCACTGGTGCTGCCTAAGCACGAATTTACACGAGATACTAGATTAGCAACTAGGTCCCACCCTTTTACAGTTAAACAAATAAGATGTAACCGTAAATTCTACTCCAACAGCTTCTTTTCTCGCGCTTCCCGCCTGTGGAACTCCCTTCCACAAGTCTGCTTTCCCGACAGTTACAATCTCCAGGTGTTTAAATGTAGGGTCAATAGACACCTCCTATCACACTAACTCCCAACTATTCTCACAACATTCTCATCTACCCAACCCTCATTCTCGGTATCCTCACCCGCCTATCACCCACCCTCTGTTATTTCCTATATTTAATCAGCCTTTCTCCACTCTACGTAGCCCCCTGCACAGTAGTGGCAGTGACACGCCTTGCTCGGGGTGAAACGCTTATAAAAATATATATATATATATATATATATATATATATATATATATATATATATATATTAAAAAAGGATTAATTCAAAGAAGTTGAATGGCCATTTTGATATGAAGATCCCGACGGGGGATAACACATCACCTCAGCAACAGAAAAATCCTTTCAAAAACTCTTTTTTTAATATATATTTTCAAAAACTCCTTTTTTAATATATATTTGCTCTGTAATATTTTATTACATGGAGCTCTCTTCCTGTATCATTTTTTAATATTAAAATAAAATTTTAAATATTAATTAGGATCGGGTTTTTGGAATTTACCTTCCTGCTTTTTTCCCTTGGATTGAAGTATCTGAATTAAAATATATATATACATGACCTCTACAACAAACTGAAAGATATAACTACCTCAAACCAACTAGAAGAAATAATACTCAGACTGAACGGATCCTACACAAAATTAATAGACAAAACTTGTCTATACTATTCAATGAGACCTGCATTAATGAAAAAATGCTGCCAAAATACACACAATTTAAATTACATGATCCAGCAGCCCAACACACCATTACCACCTTGAAATATAAGTGGAGCCTTGTGAAAAGGCAAATTGAAATAGCGAAAGAAAATCTTGACACATTATACAAGAACAAACATGACCTCTACAACAAACTGAAAGATATAATTACCTCAAACCAACTAGAAGAAATA
>JBBBDQ010001031.1:737500-770000 GCA_037127315.1 Ascarosepion bandense | reverse complement strand
TGTATCACGTATGGCACCTAAACCGACTGACACCCAAGCAAAAAATACTCATATGCTAGTTAAGCATATGCGTATTTATTTATTTCTGTTTTTGATATGACGAACGGAAATGATAATGTTTTCCTGATTTATTAGGCTAAATTTAAATATTAGATTTTGTTTTCGACATGAATATTTTGGGGAATGATATTTGCGTTTTGCTGCTACACATTTCTTAATTCCTTACGTGAAACACAAAGGGAAAACATTTCTGAAGACAATCGTTAATCTCAGGAAACGATAACTGGGACAATACAAAATAATTGATCAAAGAGTTATTTTTAATTCCTGCAAGATCTCGCTCGTCATCATACGGCACTCCGGCCATATTAAACACCATATAAATTTCAGGAGGCATAAACAGATTTGGTTTTTATATAATACTAGCAGTATAGCCCGGTGTTGCTCGGGTGTAATGAATGCGTTAAAACTAATCCATGTTCCTGGAGCTCAGACTTTTGGACGTTGGTACGAAAGACTAATAAGCAATATTTGTTTCCAGTTAAAGCGAAACCGTAGACTGAAAGAAAAATGAATGGATGTAAGTCAAAGTTTCATTTCCTGCTATCGATATCAAATAAGTTTTTTTCGTCGTAAACCGAATTTTGAAGGCTAAATAAGTCCTCTGAGTAAATGGTATCATGGCTGAGACTAAGAACTACAATTATGCCTACTTAGAGTCAAACCCAAAACAAAAACTAAAATAAAAGGGCTGAAAAAAATAACAGACATGCAGGCAGATAAACAGACACACACACAAACATCTTACCTTTTATATATATATATATATATATATATATATATATATATATATATATATATATATATATATATTATCGATGTTCTGCACTATTGTAAGAACTGCAACCTTGAAACTTCTGAATATCGTTTCTTATGTCTTTGTCTATGAGTGTATTAAATATGATTAAAATCGGACCACTCCTTCTATAACCCGATTTTTTCGATTATCAATTTTCGATATTTCTCGGGGGTATCTCGATACTCGCAGGCGCTTATAGTACAACTGTATAAATTTTCAAGAAAATCGGTTCTGCCGTTTCGGAGTCTATAGGTAACGGACACACACACACACACACACACACACACACACACACACACACACACACACACACAAGTTTAGATATAAGAACATTTTCTGAAAGAGTAGATAATACCAAAAATATTCGATTCAAATTTTCCTACATAATATTTTTTGCTAAAAATTAAATATTTGTAGAAAAAAAATTTTTTTTAAGAATCGAAAATAATTCTTTGCAAATCAAAACTGTTTTTCAATGAAAATGAATTTGTTTTTGTCATTTTTTATTCATTGGTTCGTTTCCTCAGGGTTTATTAACTTTTTTTAGATCGCTTTTTGATCACCCTAAACAAGGCATTAAAGAAACTGATGGACAGGGGGTTAGAGGGTATGGACAATTTAAAAACTTCTTCATGTGTTGTATCTCTTCAGGACGTAGGCAATCATGGCTCTGTCTCCCGTCGCTTTCAATAGTTCTTTCCTTGCTTTCACTTCTAAACCCCGTTCCGTCAACCATTTGCTCAGACTTAACAAGTAAGTCTCGCTCTGCTTTCCCTGTCTCTCCTTCCATTTATCCGGCCGGTGAATATTAAGTTCTCCAGGCTCTCCTTCCTCGTTACGTGTCCTAGGAACCGGATTTGTCTGTTGCTGATATTTAGTATCACTTTTCTTTTCGTTTGCGTCCTTTTTAACATCACTCCGTTGCACAGTTGTTCTGTCCATGGTATCCTCAACATCCTTCTGTAAAACCACATTTCTTTTGTCTCAGGCCTCTCCTTCATCTTTGATGAGATCGTCCAGCATTCACTTCCATACAGAAGGACAGATATCACATAGCAATCCAGCACTCATTTTTTTGTATCTAATGAAATTTTTCTTTTTTTTTTTTCAGTACTCTGCTTAGCTTCTGAAATGCATCTTTGGCCATGGCAATGCGTCTTAATTCTGTTACCCGACGTAACACTTTCCATGTCTGCTATCAGCACCGTGTCATCCGCGTATCGGATACTGTGGAGATTATGGCCGCCAATGACGAATTCTGGCAAGGCTTTTATTTCTCTCATAGTTGCTTCGCTGTACAGGTGGAAAAGATCCGTTGAGAAAACACATCCTTGTCGTAAACTAGTGCTACGCTTAAATTAATAAAATCTAGGTACCATTGAAGAAAGTTAATTAAGGAGCGAGAACAATAAAAGAACAGGAATTAAGAAAACAGAAGATAATATTTTATACTGCATTTACATTTTTGAAGATCAAAATAGAATTGAAAGAAAAAAGCCGAAAATGTTTCACGAAGAAGCGCGATCGAAGAAACTACAAGCATAAAACTTACGGTTACCTCTAGACTCCTCGACTATAAAATAAGATATTTCCGACAGTAATGCGTTTAAATCCATAGAAACTATGTACCTTAGAGTCTAGGTACCATAGAGTCTAGGTACCATAGTTTTCTTTCAGTTTCTTCTCAGTTCTTTCTTCTCACTTTATTTTGCTAACTCTGTAGAAGGTCCTGCATTTTCCTTTCCGTGTTTGCTATCAGCACTGTGTCATCCGCGTATCTGATATTTTTGAGATTCTGACCGCCAATGTCGAATCCTGGGAAGGTTATAATTTCTCTCATAACTGCTTCGCTTTACAGGTTGAAATGATCCGGTGAGAAAACACATCCTTGTCTTACGCCCCTTTCAATTTTTGCATACCTGCTGAGTCCACTTCCTATCCGAAGTTGTGTTGCCAGTATAGAGTCTTGAATATCCTAATATCTTTTCCAAAAGTGTTGAGGTTGTTGAGCATCTCTATCATGTCCTTGTGTCATACTTTCTCAAACGACTTTGCGTAGTCTATAAAGCACAGATAAAGGTCCTTCTGCATTTGAACGATAATTGAAAATAGTAACCAGAAAGACAGTAGTTATCTACTGACATTGCCGTTAAATTTCTACGAATTAAAGTTGACTGTAAATCAGTGAGCAGGAAGAGAGTTCGAGAAGCAAGGTGTACGTGAAAAAGAAACTGTTAGCATAGAATTTACTGTTGCGTCTAGTCAGCTCATCTGAAAATTGTTGAGAGCTCCTCGCCAGATTTTTAATACCATAAAATATTTATATATTGTTTTGGTGATAACGATGATTAAGTGATACGTCTTCCTAATTAACCCATACTTTTAGGGGGATTCATACCTTTTTTAATGCTATTTGCGCGTCGTTTTTTTTTTAACACCGACATGTCGTTTACCAAATTACACTAAGAAAAATTAAGTGACGGAGTTAGCAGATTCTACGCAACGTCAACAAATTTTGGGATCATCTCACAAGGCCGATATAATCAAGAAATCTGCTCGCTGACACAGATCAAAACACGGCTTTCATCAATTGTGTTATAATATTCTAATCACTAGCCCATCTTTAACGATACTTAGTGTTGTATGACGATTTTACAAGCATCGTTTAGATGTGGCACAAGTTTTAAATTATGGAACACTCAGTGACTATCGTGTTTTCTAATCACTCGTAATTCATCTAGAGATTGAAGCATGCAAAATCTTAATCTATGTTGAAGTGTCCTAAAGTTTTTTTTTAAGCTAGCTTAAATGTATCTTATGTAGGAATGTATAGCGAAATCTTTGAGGTTCGAAATCAATCGGTCAGTTAATTGCCATACGTGATACACGCTTTGGGCGATGATGTCTCGAAAAAGACACGACTGATTAAGCAGAAGGTTATCTCGCAGTAGGTTGCCATTACTTTCTGCGGTAGACTGGTTGATTCGCAGACGAAAAGGAACTATTGAATGAAAAAACGGAAATTATGACTAAGTGTAACCGTACTAAAAAATACCTATTAAGTTCATACAACCATGAATGAAAAAGTTATAATTATAATTTCTTGTAATTTTAAAAAATTGCGCGTTCAAAAATTCCCTCTCATGTGAGAGTTCAATGTGAGCGTTCTTAAAAAAAAAAGGTAAAACCTCGCCTAAACACACCACTCATGGTAGAAACCTGGGTCATCTAGTCGCTCGTTTACAAATGGAAACTATATATAATATATATATATATATATATATATTCTTTTCTAATCATATACTATTAAATATAAAAGACAATGAATGGATATTATGTTTACTCATGAGCCGTTCTAAACATCGTATTTTGGCTTTAATTTCAGGTGGAAATAAACACAAAAAGTCTCCAACATTTGGATAATTTTTTGTTAAGTTGGTTCTAAGCTTTCGGCTCACATGAGCCATCTTCAGAGAGGTTACAGGGACGTTAACATTAAAAAAATCCACCATCAAAGACGATTTTATCTTGTGTTGACATAAACTTTTGCTAAGCAACGATAACAGTTGCAAAATATCAGACGCAGTTCGTAAATTTGTAATGCGGTTCTTTGACGTCACACCGCGTGAGAGCTCGAAATCTTAAGAGAAACTTAAATTTTTATTTAAATGCAATGTAACGTGTTATAACCAGATTTAAACGTGATTTTATTAAGTGTAGGTTGTTTGGATTTAATGTAAATGGCCTCCAATATATATATATATATATATATATATATATATATATATATTCAGATACTATAATCCAAGCGGAAAGAGCAGGAAGGTAAATTCCAAAAGCCCGATCCTAATTAATATTAAAATTTTATTTTAATATTAAAAAATGATAGAGGAAGAGAGCTCCATGTAATAAAATATTACAGAGCAAATATAAATTAAATAGGATTAATTCAAGGATGTTGAATGACCATTTCGATATGAAATCCCCACAGGGGATAACACATCACCTCAGCAGAAAGGATTTTTTTGTTGCTGAGGTGATGTGGAGATTTCATATCGAAATGGTCATTCAACATCCTTGAATTAATCCTATTTAATTGATATATATATATGCAAGTTTCTTTTAAAAGGACAAAGAAGATGTCTAAAACCTGTCTGATATTACCTACATGGCTATGTTTTTCTAAGAAATGTTGTTTAATTGAACTCTGATCAGAAACGTGACAGTTAAGTCCTTTTTTTAAATCATTTTACCCCCAGCAAGGCATTCAACTGCCACTATAGCGCAGGGGGGGTGTTACATAGGGGAAAGTGCTGAGAGAGCGATTGGATATAGGAAATATCAGAAGGAGGGTGATAGACGAGTAAGGAGGTACATAGGAAGAGAGTTTGAGAGAATGTGTGCGAGTTGGTGCGTTAGGAGGTGTCTATTGACCTTGCATTTAAACTCCTGGAGATTGTTGCTGTCGGTGAAGCAAGTATGCGGAAGGGAATTTCACAGGCGGGAAAACCAATTTTTTGTATTTTTTTTTATTTATTCATTTATTTCTGTATATATATATCTGTATTTTTCGTTTTTTTTTCCCCTTTTTGGAGTTCATGCTTCATTCGGGAGGAAAAAAAAAAGTTTTAAATTTTTATTTATTCTGTTATGCGAAGCTACACTGGTCAAGGTATCAGCAGCCATTAGTAACCCCCCCCCCCCACGCCATGTCCTGTTCTTTGAATGGGAATTCACCAAGCAGGTTAACTTGATGTTGATTTTTGGGAAAAGTAAGAATTGAAGAATGAAATTTTAATTCAAATTTCCTGTGTTAAACTGTGAGGTATTTTTCGCTTATTTTTTTTATTTATTTATTCATTTATTTCTGTATATATATATCTGTATTTTTCGTTTTTTTTCCCCCTTTTTGGAGTTCATGCTTCATTTGGACTTTAACAAGTTAAAACTTAGTTAACTCTCCACTTTTGGAAGTTTGTGTTTTTTTTTCGCTGTTTGTGCGTGTTTGTTTTTGTTTTTTTTTTTTTTTTAATAGGAATAGATAGGTCACACTATCGCCCGGTCAATACTCCTCCCACGTCTATTGAACTGGAGTAGAGGCTCGCCCCTTGTTTCCTGTTTAGGATGTGGTTTCCGGTTTTCTCTTCTCTCTCTTCAGACCTTGGTACTGGTGCTTCCGGTGTTTTCCTGCGATCTGGCCGGTTGGTGGCAACGGCTCATCACTGTGAGGGTACCGGGTTGGCAGTTTCCTGGTTGCTGATTCCGACTGGTAGTTAGGAGCCCTAACTCTTGCGTAGCGTCAAGAGCGGCTGCTCTGATCAACAGTTGTATAATATCGGGGTTCTTGTAGTGCCATGTCGCGCATGGATAGGTGTCCCTGCAAGCGCTTTCGGTGGGCAACCCCGAGGCCACACCTTGTTGCAGCCCTAGCCAGTTTCCCTCCCAGCACAGATCGTGGGTAATGACCGCCTGTATCCTCTATCCTAGGTCCCTTTCTACAAACAGAATCATGACTCAACAAATCAGAAATGACCCTAAACCAGTTAAATCCAAACCACCTAAACCCATTAACCTCTCCTTTACTAATATCCGAGGCATTCGTACTAACTTTCCTAGTGTAGAAGCGTTCCTACATGAAAAGTCCCCTGACATCCTCGCGCTCTGCGAAACTAACCTCAACTCAGCTATTCCCTCCTCTGACCATTTCATCCCTGGTTATCTTTCCCTGTTCAGGAAGGATTCCACTGTCCACATGCATGGGCTGGGTGTTTATGTCAGCGAACACCTCCCCATAACTAGAGTGACTTCACTCGAATCTACTGACCACCAATACATATGTCTCCGCATGTCTCTCCTCAGTTCGGTTAGCTACCTATTCTTCCTTTACCGTTCTCCCTCCTCTCCTGACTGCTCCCTACTAGATAGCATTGCCGACGACATAGATAAGGCTACTTCCTATCACCCATTCCCCCACATATTTGTATTTGGAGACCTCAATGCCCATCACTCTGAGTGGCTTGAAAACGCCGTTACTGATCCGGCGGGCATTCACGCCATGAACTTTGCTATTTCCCAGTCCCTTACGAAAGTGGTGGACTTCCCCACTCGCTTCCCAAGCACTCCCTCGGGTCATTCCTCACTGCTAGATATATGTTTCACCTCTGCGCTTGACGCCTGTCAAGTCTCGCAGCTTTGCCCTCTCGGCAACTCCGACCACGCTGTAGTCTCCCTCAGTATTTCTTTCCAGTCTCACTCCCCCCAGGAGCCCCCTACTTATAGAACCTCCTACCTCTACCAAAAAGCCGACTGCTTTCCTCTGCGACGTCCCTTGGGGAAAAAGTGTTTGACCTATCAGTTGATGACTGTGCCTCTGAGGTCTCGTCATGGGTGAAAGCTGGCATTGATGCCTTCATACCCACCAGGAAGTATAGCTTAAAACCTCTTTCCTCTCCGTGGTTCTCTCCGGCCTGCTCAGCCGCCATTGCCCACAGGAACCATTACTTCCGTCTATTCCGGAGACAGCCAACTGATCACAATAGGCGCCTGTTCACATCTGCTCGCAATGAGTGCAAGAGAACCCTAAATGACGCCAAACAGTTGTTTGCTGAGAGAATGCGACAGCACATAGCTGACCGCAAGTTCGGCTCCAAGGACTATTGGAGGATTTGTAAACGAGTGCTCAACAATAGGAAATCCTCAATACCTCCTTTAATCCATGGATTTGAGGTTCTCACGTCATCTGCGGACAAAGCTGAGTGCTTTGCCCGCAGATTCTCATCCAACTCCACATTCGACTCGTCCGGAGTGCACTCACCCGACTTCCCTATTAGAACTGAGGCCAAACTGCACGAAGTATATATTACCCCGACAGTAGTATCCAGAGTAATTTCAAAACTCGACCCCCATAAGGCATGTAGAGACGATGGAATCCCGGTGATAGTCCTTAAGAGGTGTGCCCCTGAACTTTCCCCCGTCCTCTCTAAACTGTTTAACTACTGCCTTTCTGCTTCCTGCTTTCCTGCATGCTGGAAATTCTCCTCAGTCGTTCCTGTCTTAAAAATTGTGGTGAACCCTCGGACCCATCCAACTATCGCCCTATCAGTCTTCTACCGATATTCGGGAAAGTATTCGAGGCTATAATCAATGCAGAAATAGTTCATCATCTCACCGCCCACAAACTGTTCTCCGACAGGCAATATGGATTCCGCTTCGACAGGTCCACGGCCGACCTGCTAACAACTGTAACGGAGTACATGCTACAGGCCCTTGATGAGTCTGACGAGGCTCGCGCGGTTGCTCTGGATATCTCCAAGGCTTTCGACAGGGTTTGGCACCCTGGCCTCCTATGCAAACTACGCGGTTATGGTATTACCGGTCGCCTGCTTGACCTAATCCAATCTTTCTTAAATAACCGCAAATTGAAGGTCGTTCTGAATGGGCGTGACTCTTTGTCCTACAGCACGAATGCTGGTGTCCCACAGGGCTCTATCCTGGGCCCGACGCTCTTCCTTATTTTCATCAACGACCTCCCAGATGAGATCAAGTCCCAAGTAGGCATCTACGCAGATGACACTACAATATACTCTCGCTCCAGTAAGAAACCTGTCGTGGCGGACAGACATAATCTCGCTGCTGACCTTGAGCGGGATCTACACTCTGTGGTGAACTGAGGCAAAAAGTGGCTTGTCAACTTCAATTCCTCTAAGACCAAGCTCTTGTCTGTCAACCATTACAGGCAACCTCTTCTGCCTCCCATAAGCATGGACCAGGTGATTCTCCCGGAGAGTAATACACTACGCCTCCTCGGACTTACCCTCTCCTCAGACCTCAAATTGAACCACTATATTGAATCCATAGCAAAATCTACTGCTAAGAAGGTTGGGTCACTATGTCGATCCAGGATGTTTTTTCCACCTGAATCCATCCTGCATATATACAAGTCAACCATCCGTCCGTGCATGGAGTACTGCTGCCATTTATGGTCAGGTGCCCCTGCCGTTCTCCTCAGTGTTCTTGACAAGCTCTAAAGGAGAGTCTGTAATGTGATAGGTACTGATCTTGCGACTCGACTGCAGCCACTTTCCCATCGTCGAAATGTGGCCTCCCTCTGTCTCTTCTATAAATATTTTCATGGCTTCTGCTCGGATGAGCTTAAGTCACTGATGCCTCCTCAACAGGTGTTTACCCGTGCAACCAGACTGGCAACTGGGTCCCACCCATTCACAGTCAGGTTAGCCAAATGCAGACGACAATTCTACTCCTGCAGCTTCCTCTCTCGCACTTCCCGCCTGTGGAACTCACTCCCGTATTCTTGCTTTCCTGACGGCTACAACCTCCAGAAATTTAAAAGCAAAGTCAATACTCATCTACTAACCACTGGCCTCTAGCTCTCTCCCCTCCCCTGTATAACCTTCCCTTTCTCTCCACCTATGTATCTGTCATCGCACCTTCTTTCTCAGCCTTCTATTGTTCCTTTCTAACTAGCTTGTACTCCTCACTCTTTTCTAATTAATCTTTCTACATTTATGTAACCCCCTGCACATCAGTGGCGTTTCCGTCTTGCTCGGGGTGAAATGATTAAAAAAAAAAATGTAGTGGGTTTATTATTAGTACCAGAGATACGATCTCTAAACGGGCATGTAAAATCATACACTAAATTGGTTTTCTGTAAATATATATTAACCCTTTAATCGTCGTCAACGTGTAATAATCTGGGGAAGAAGAGACAGACGTTTTTTATTTATTTATTTTACTCATGACTTGGCAGCCCCCATCTTCTCTCAAAAAACATGACCGGTAACCACAGAAATAGTGTTGGTACACTTTGCACTCAGGTTTTGAATTCAGATTTGTTCTTCCCCTACAGCGGTTGATATCAAAGGCTAGAAGATGTAAGTCTGACCTGTTATTTAACCCTTAGTTGGGGGAAAGAAATAGATTCATTCCTTACTCAAATTTAATAGCATGTATGAAGTCGATTGTCATTCAAACTCGGCTTTCCCCTTTCTCTATCGAACTCGTTATCCATTACCTCACCGTTTCCCTATATATATATATATATATATATATATATATTAGTTATTTTGGTTATAATTAAATTAGACAAGTACACAAAAAATCACAAACGGACAAATAAAAAATTCCTGTTTTTTTGGGGGGGGTCACCCTGTACTTATACATTATTTTTATTCGATACCCAGAATTGAGTCAACGCTCCGTTTTACTTATTTTTTTTTTAAACATATATATATATATAAATCATATCACCCCAGAAAGACGAAAACGCCACTGATGCGCAGGGGGCTACGTAAGAGTGAAAAGATTGGAAAAGAGAAAAACCGGAAACCACAACCTAAACAGGAAACAAGGGATGAGCCTCTTCACCTGTTCAATAGACGTGGGTGGAGTGTGAACCGGGCGATCGTTTTTCTATCCTACAACCACCAAATATCATGGATCAAATGAAAGAATAATAAATAAAAGTTTTTATAAAATTTTAATTCTTTTTTTTTTCTTTCATACTTTTTTTATTTTGTGATATTCAGGTCGTTTTTCCGTTCTACGACCTTCAAGAATAGGGGATCATCAGTGCTAAATAAAAGAATCTAAACTTATTTATAAATGGAACTTTCCGACTTACCTGAAAATCCATACAGCTGCACTACGACCGTCTTCGAGTGTTCCCGGACAGGTCCTGTGTTGAGGCACCCCCGACAAATATCGAAAATAGATAATCGAAAAAATCGGGCTATAGAAGGAGTGGTCCGATTCTAATCAAACCCGATACACTCCCAGACAAAGACACAAGAAACGATACTCAGAAGCTTCAAGGCTGCAGCTCCCACAATAGTGCAGATATATATATATATATATATATATATATATATATATATATATATATATATATATAGGTTTACTAAGAATTATTTATTTTTCTTACTATTTTCGTGGACCGGCCTGAATATTCCAGAGATTTTATTTAAGAAAATACTTGCTCTTTAGCAGAAATCGAACCTGAGTCCTGCCTCCACCACCACACGGGCAGCGAAAACCACGGTTATATCCCTCGTGGTTTAGACTTCAGCCAAGAAACGCGTCGGTGAAGACTCCTAGTTGAATAGAACGGTCTAAACGCAATTTTTACTCAGACTTTGGAATTACACTTATCTGTCAGTATAGTATCCTAATGTAAACAATGCGATTCCTAAAGTCTACTGGAGAGCGGCGTTGTAGTAAAACCAATATATGTAGTTGGTTTATTATTAGTACCAGATTTACGATATAAATACATAATACTGTTTAATTAAATACAGAATATCTACTTAAATATGAATATCGATCAAAAATAATGTTTAAACAAATTTCAAAATGTCGGTTGTTTATAACCAAGTTTCGTTAAACTTCGTTAATTTCCGTAACATGATGATTATCGTAAATAATCAGGCCGTTAGATATAAATATATAATACTGTTTCATTAAAAACAGAATATCTACTTAAATACGAGTATCTATAAAAAGATAATGTTCAAACAATCATTTCAAATTGTTGATTGTTTATAACCAAATTTCGTTAAACTTCGTTAATTTCCGTAACATGATGATTATCGTAAATAATCAGGCCGGTAGATATAAATATATAATACTGTTTAATTAAAAACAGAATATCTACTTAAATATGAATATCGATCAAAAATAATGTTTAAACAAATTTCAAATTGTCGGTTGTTTATAACCAAATTTCGTTAAACTTCGTTAATTTCCGTAACATGATGATTATCGTAAATGATCAGGCCGGTAGATATAAATATATAATACTGCTTAATTAAAAACAGAATATCTACTTAAATACGAGTATCGATAAAAAATACTATTCAAACAAATCATTTCAAATTGTCGGCTGTTTATAACCATCTTCGTTAATTTCCGTAACAGGATTTTCGTAACAGATCTTTATACTATTTTCAGCGTTCGTTCTGTTTTCATCATCTTCATTGCCATATCCACGAGGTTTCGGTCTTTATATGCTCCGGTCTTCTTCAGGTGATATTTGTTTCAAATTCGAACCGAAAGCTATATATCGTCCACGCGGTAAGATTGTTTTAATTTTAAGTGACATATATTTAGGGATTTCTTTATAATCATTTCACCCCAAGCAAGGCATAGATGCCACTAATGCACAGGATGTTACATAAGAGAAGAGTGATAAGAAAGAGGAACAAGTTATAAGGGATTGTCAGTGAATGGGTAAGAGAAGGATGAGAATATTTGTGTGAAGAGAGATGACGAGAGAAAAGTGGACGAGGACGAGGACGAGGACGAGGAAAGGATGAGAGTCAGAGAGATAGAAGATAGCAATTGAACTTAAATTTAAATTCTTGGAGATTGTAGCTGTCAGGGAAGCAAGTATACGGAATGGAATTCCACAGGCGGGAAGTGCGAGAAAAGAAGCTGTAGAGTAAAAGTAGAGATTATATTTTATTGGTTTCACTGTAAATGGGTGGGACCTAGTTGCTAGTCTAGTAGATCGAGTAAATTCGTTTATAGGGGGCACCAGGAATCTAAGCTCGTCAAAGCTGTAGAAATGAAAGTATTTGTCTAAGAGAGAGAGAGAAACCACATTACGTTGGTGAAAAAATGACTGCAGCTAAACTACCAAGTCGTGATTGATCATATTACGGATACTCCGTTGGATTTTGTCAAGAACCCCGAGTTGAATTGTTTAGGGATTGTCAGAGAATGTTTAAGAGAAGAATAGGAACACTGGTTTGAAGACAGCTGCATGAGAGGATGTGAGTCAAGAAGATAAAAGATAGCAATTGACATTGCATTTAAATTCCTGGAGATTGTAGCTTTCAAGGAAAAAGGTACCCGGAAAGGAATTTCACAGACAGGAAGTGCGAGAAAAGAAACTGTTGGAATAGAACTGTGGTTATTTGGTTTGGTTTTACTGCAAAAGGGTGAGACCTAACCGCTAGTCTAGTAGCTCGAGTAAATTTGTGCAGTGGGAGCACCAAAAACTTAAGCGCATCTGTAAAATTATTTGTAGAAGAGACAGAGGGAAGTAACTAAATCTAAACTTAGATTGTATTTATCGTAAAGGGTATTGGGTTTTGTGCCGAACCTAATAGACTCCAACTCATTATTAGGTTTAGTCTCTCCTTTTTCTATTCCCAAAATTTTCAGGAAAAGGAAGTCTGGAATTTTAGATTGCGGTTGGGAAAGAAGTGTTTAGGAGAGTAGTAACATTGTTTAAATTCTCCAGACGGAATTCTAATATAAACGGGACAATTATTTTTGTTATTTTAGGTGGGGATGTTGGCCGCGGTTATTGAAATCGCCATACGATCTTGGAAAATTTGAATTATTTTATAAGTAATATATATATATATATATATATATATATATATATATATATATATATATACACTACAGGCAATAATTATTAGGCAACCCGAGTTTTAAAAAAAAATATGTATTTCATACTATTTTTAGTATTTATTGCCACGTGGATCATTCTAAATTAAAATAGAATGGTTCTTTTGTTAATACTGCACAATAACATGTGCATCAAATGAACTGTTCTGGTGTCCAGTCTTTGTGCTCTCTTCCCCATGCTAGTCTCTTATTATTGGCTGGCCGAAGCAAAGGCTACCTAGCTGTCTTGTAAAATTTTGTAAATAATAACAAAAGAACAATTCTATTTTCATTTAGAATTATGCACTTGGCAATAAATACGAAAAATAGTATGAAATACATATATTTTTTTAAAAACTGGGTTGGCCTAATAATTATGGGCGGTAGTATATATATATATATATATATATATATATATATATACAGGTTTCAATGAATAATATAGACAAGTTCTGTCTATTTATTTTGTGTAAGATCCGTTCGTATGATTTGATTAGCTTGATAGTGTTGTCATGGAAAGACGACCAGAAATCGCAATAATTGTTGATTTTTTTACATAAGCCATTATCAAAGGATGACCATTTAATGTTCAGTGAACATAGAACATTTAAATTATTATTAACAGACTGGAGTTATATAGAGAAAATTAGACAGGTCCATTTTTTTGTGTTGCACATGGCTGTAGGCCGAGAAGGAATGGTGGTAGTGGGTTTTTGGTCAATTGAGTGTATAGTGGCATGAGGGATTGGTCTGGGAACTGCTGCTACTATGGTATAGGGGGTAAGTATAATATATATATATATATATATATATATATATATATATATATCAATTCATTATTTCTCATCTGTAGCTCTGTTTATATGATATATATAAAATACGTAGTCTGTCAGTAATGTCAGCCAACATTTCTAATCAATAACAGGATGTTTATTCTTGATTTTCAACGTTTTATATTACACATAAAATGTATCTATTTTATCACCAATAACAGATTGTTAATGCGTTCCTCTAGTAAAATCAATAGTCATGTTTTTACATTATACATATAACAGGCCTATTCAATCAGTAATGCTTACATTAATTTCTGACCAGTTACAATCACTTTACTCCTGATTTCCAATGCATTCATATAGTAAAGTCAATAATAATTCATTTACATTATACATATAATTGAGCCAATTGTATCAGTAATGTTTGCATTAATTCCTGACCACTGACAATCCCTTTATTCCTGATTTTCCAAGCATTCCTATAATAAAATCATTAGCACTGCATTTACATTTTACACATAATAGCACTATTCTTTCAGTAATGCGTTCATTCATTCCTGACCACTGACAATCCCTTTTTTCCTGATTTTCAGTGCATTTCTATAGTAAGACATTAGCAATGCGTTTACATTATACATATAATAGCTCTATTCTGTAGCTAGCTAGCTAGCTAGCTAGATAGATAGATAGATAGATAGATAGATAGATAGCTAATAAAGAGATTGAGATAGATAGATAGATAGATAATGAAGAGACTGAGATAGATAGATAGATAGATAGATAGATAGATAATGAAGAGACTGAGATAGATAGATAGATAGATAGATAGATAGATAGATAGATAGATAGATAGATAGATAGATAGAAGCAGCTCATACTATGTACGAGACGCTCTCACATCTGTTTAGCAATCACGGCCTCAATACAAAGCCCCCAAATATTGGGCTTCCGATCCGTGGATCTTCCGCCCCCACCTTGTTTTCTGTAGCTAGCTAGATAGCTAATAAAGAGATTGAGATAGATAGATAGATAGATAGATAGATAGATAGATAGATAGATAATGAAGAGACTGAGATAGATAGATAGATAGATAGATAGATAGATAGATAGATAGATAGATAGATAGATAGATAGATAGATAGATAGAAGCAGCTCATACTATGTACGAGACGCTCTCACATCTGTTTAGCAATCACGGCCTCAATACAAAGCCCCCAAATATTGGGCTTCCGACCCGTGGATCTTCCGCCCCCACCTTGTTTACGATTGCGAGGCATGGACATTTCGTCGAGATATCAATTCTCTAGAACGTTTCCAGCAAATCTGGGAGAACCATTTCACCAACAACTCCTGTGTCCGATCATCAACTTGAAGATGATCTCCAACGTGCTGTCACGGAGGAGGACCGACTCGCCCAGCCAAGCCAAGTTAAGCCCAGTCCACTCCAGACCAGACCCCGTTCAACACGCATACGTCTCTGACTCTCACTCACGAAAAGAGGAACATTAGTCGTGAATTTTTTTTTTGAGAATGTATTTTGATAGATGTAGGAACAAAACACTTGCCCTCTCCCCAATGTATGGATACTTACACGTAAATGGATATCACTTATTTTGAGTTGTTACTCATTACACCAACCACACATCCAAGCTTGCAGCACCTGTTATTTCTAAGCTATCACCCGTCTAAGTAATGACCACGATCAGTCAGTTAAGTGTCATACATTTTTTTTTTAATCATTTCACCCCGAGCAAGGCAGAAACGCCACTGATGTGCAGGGGGTTACATAAATGTAGAAGGATTAATTAGAAAAGAGTGAGGAGTACAAGCTAGTTAGAAAGGAACAATAGAAAGCTGAGAAAGGAGGTGCAATGACAGATACATGGGCGGAGAGAAAGTGAAGATTATACAGGGGAGGGGAGAGAGCTAGAGTCCAGTGGTTAGTAGTTGAGTATTAACTTTGCTTTTAAATTTCTGGAGGTCGTAGCCGTCAGGAAAGCAAGAATACGGGAGTGAGTTTCACAGGCGGGAAGTGCGAGAGAGGAAGCTGCAGGAGTAGAATTGTCGTCTGCATTTGGCTAACCTGACTGTGAATGGGTGGGACCCAGTTGCCAGTCTGGTGGCACGAGTAAACACCTGTTGAGGAGGCATCAGTGACTTAAGCTCATCCGAGCAGAAGCCATGAAAGTATTTATAGAAGAGACAGAGGGAGGCCACATTTCGACGATGGGAAAGTGGCTGCAGTCGAGTCGCCAGATCAGTACCCATCACATTACAGACTCTCCTTTGGAGCTTGTCAAGAAGACTGAGGAGAACGACAGGGGCGCCTGACCATAAATGGCAGCAGTACTCCATGCACGGACGGATGGTTGACTTGTATATATGCAGGATGGATTCAGGCGGAAAAAACATCCTGGATCGGCATAGTGACCCAACCTTCTTAGCGGTAGATTTTGCTATGGATTCAATATAGTGGTTCCGTTTGAGGTCTGAGGAGAGGGTAAGTCCGAGGAGGCGTAGTGTATTACTCTCCGGGAGAATCATCTGGTCCATGCTTATGGGAGGCAGAAGAGGTTGCCTGTAATGGTTGACAGACAACAGCTTGGTCTTAGAGGAATTGAAGTTGACAAGCCACTTCTTGCTCCAGTTCACCACAGAGTGTAGATCCCGCTCAAGGTCAGCAGCGAGATTATGTCTGTCCCCCATGACAGGTTTCTTACTGGAGCGGGAGTATATTGTAGTGTCATCTGCGTAGATGCCTACTTGGGACTTGATCTTGGACGATCATGTCTAGAAAGAGACATGAGTAAAAGGGCAGAACATTTTCTTGCGGTAGGTTGCTTATTACATTCTACGGAAGACATATTACCAGCCAAATTTATAGAAGCTAATCTGTCCTGTTATTTAACCGGATGTGCGTTGTGGTGCAGTGGATATCGGCTCGGAACGAGAAACCGGCGAGTCGAGTTCGAATTCCATTGTATTCACTTACGCGCAAATACCCTTGGGAAAGGTATTAATCTGTCTCTTCCTTCCAGTTATAAGGTAAATAACAGGACAGATTGGGTTCTGTAGCCTTGACAGGCAACCAGTCTATCGCAGAAAGCAATGGCAACCTACTACAGGATAATCTTCTGCCCAGTCAGTCATGTCTCATTCGAGACATGATCGCCTAAGCGTCTTTCACGTATGGCACTTAACTGACTAAGTAAGAGGGAGAATGAAGGATTAATACATTTCCCATGGAGTTTTAACTTGGCTCTAGTTTCCCATCCTGACGATATCTATGCAATCCTGTATCACAACATACGTTGCTTAAGTTCGGTGTCATCAATACTAGAAATTTTGTAGCAGTGGACTTAAGATGCTTATTTTCCTGTATAGTTGTTCTAAGAATAAAACCCTGTCTGTTAAGTTAAGGAAAGATTTTTGTCATTGGCTCCATAAAGTTAAAATATTACTGTTCTGTTAACACAGTACAGTATCGTTATTGTTTTATTTTCCACTTTTTGACACCCTTTTAATTTCATGTACGCATTGAAGAACTCTTTAACATCTGTCAGTATGGCTGATGCTAACCTCCAATAGAGTCACTCATTGCGCCTTCTCTGGACTAACATCTAGAAAAGTTAATTTCCTGTGTTTAGTTAAACAATTTTTATCCCCCAGAACTTTCTTGCCTATCAGTCACTTAATTTCCATACATGATACACACTTAGTCGATCATGTCTCTTTCGAGACATGACTGACTGGGTAGAACTTTTTCTCCGCAGTCAATCAGTTAAGTGTCATATATTATACACGCTTGGGCGAAAGAGACATGACTGACTAACGAGAAGATTTTCTCGCAGTAGGTTGCCATTATAACATCTACACATCTAAGCTTGTATTACCAAGCAGTCATCCATTTAACTAATAACCAAGTTCGACGTTGGTTAAATTTCGTTATCGTACGTGGCTTAAGACATAGGGTGCGATTGAAAGGAAAATTCCGATTCTTAATGCAGATTAATTAAAAGAGGCCTTAAAACAGCATTCGGTTAAGTGCCATACGTGATACACGTTTGGGTGATCATGTCTCGAAAGAGTGATAGTGATAAAGATAGATAGTAGAGAACGAGTGATTGAACGTGTGGTAGATGTAAACCCATTATCCTTATAGTACCTGGTTATAGTTTATAGTACCTGGTGAGCGGTCACTCATTTAGGTAGTGACCAGGATCGACGTTGCTTTTTTTTTTTTTTTTTTATAAGCGTTTCACCCCGAGCAAGGCATGTCACTGCCATTGCTGTGCAGGGGGCTACGTAGAGTGGAGAAAGGCTGATTAAATATAGGAAATGACAGAGGGTGGGTGATAGGCGGGTAGGGATACCGAGAATGAGGGTTGGGTAGATGAGAGTGTTGTGAGAATAGTTGGGAGTTAGTGTGATAGGAGGTGTCTATTGACCCTACATTTAAACACCTGAAGATTGTAACTGTCGGGAAAGCAGACTTGTGGAAGGGAGTTCCACAGGCGGGAAGCGCGAGAAAAGAAGCTGTTGGAGTAGAATTTACGGTTACATCTTACTTGTTTAACTGTAAAAGGGTGGGACCTAGTTGCTGATCTAGTATCTCGTGTAAATTCGTGCTTAGGCGGCACCAGTGATCTAAGCTCATCGGAGCAGAAGCCATGAAAGTACTTGTAGAAGAGGCACAGGGAAGCCACATCACGCCGGTGTGAGAGCGGCTGCAGCCGGTCTGCCAAGTCAGTATCAACCACGTTACAGATCCTCCTTTGTATTTTGTGAAGAAGCCCAAGGAGAGCAGCAGGGGCACCTGACCAGATATGGCAGCAATATTCAATACAGGGGCGGATGGTAGATTTGTATATGTGCAGAATAGATTCAGGTGGGAAAAATTTCCGGGCTTAATTTCGAAGATCATACGGGAAGCAGTATTTTAACGTTATGTGACCTTAATCCCATTATGTAATTCCAATATCCAAACTTACATCACCGGATATTCCCAAGCGGTCACCCATCAAGCTACAAAACAAGTTCGACGTTGCTTAACTTCGGTGTTCGTACGGAACCGGTGTTTGAATTATAGTTGTCAGTAAACCCATTAAGGCATCGGCACATTCAAGCTTACAGTAACTGGTATTTCCGTGCTATCACCCATATATGGTTCGACGTAGGGAACGAGTGGTTGAACGTGTGATACCAGTAAGCCCATTATGACTAGGCATAATATTTCTGCATTAGGTTGCCATTACCTTCTGTAGTAAAATGGTTTACCAACCAGGGCTGCAAAACCCAATCTGTTTTATTATTTAACTCATAGCTGGAGGGAGAAGCAGTGGATTAATATAACACATTAAAGTGTATATGAGCAAAGATGAATGTGTGGTGATACGGAGCAAAAGCGATGGACCGGATGTTTGTACCATAACAACCAAAAAGCAAATGACCAAAACTCGACGGTCAATGGGAAGCCTAGAATCAAATACCGATATATATTACCAAATGATCTACGGCGATCCAAAAAGAAGATATAAAAAGCCGATACAGAAAGCACAGAAAGCACAGACAGACAGACAGACAGACTAGAGAGAGAGGAGTGTAATTAGTATCCCCTTGACCTAAGTCAAGCGGCTTACTATCCTAGCCTCATTCCCTCTCCTTTTATCTTTCGCTGTCTCAAAACTACTTATAACCTAAGGAGTGAATACATCAAAGACATTCCTTACTTACAACGCTCCCACATTCCTAAGCATTAATTCTCTTTTCAGCATTTTATTGCCATGAACATTTTAACGTCCGTTGGACCTATACTTAAAGTATTACTTTAATTATAAAAACCTTAATTGATATGTGTGTATATAAATGTTATTTTTCAACTCAATCTGCTTTTCTTGATTTATAATCATTTTATGACTTATAGTGGGCTATCTACCACAAGGCCAAATTCCGTTAATCTGCAACAATATACAACTACCCTTCACTAGCACGGACTCTCCACTAGAAACTGGAAAAGAATGGATAACCCGCTATAAATGCAACGAATTCAAGTGGAAATCGAAACATCTTTTCGGTTTCTCGTTCCGAACCGATAACGAATGCACCACACCGCACATCCAAGTCTGAGTGTTATATATTCTGAGGAACAACAGAATATAGTTGAACTTGAAAAGAATTTATTCCTGTCGAAGGCGAAAAAGAACACTCGAAGCTCGAATGAAGAAACAAAATTAAACAACGCATTATGAAAACAAAGACATTTTCAATCTCACGAAATATAAACAATGGAACATAATTTAATTAAATTATTCGGAAGCGAATATAATTTAAATTGAATTATCTCGGGTTATAGAACAATTAATAGATTGGTTGGTTGGTTGTTTTGTTTTATGGTATATCAACCTCGGTGGGTCATTTATTGCCAACTAAATTTTTATTTATTTATTGCTGGTAATACCTTTTTTCTTTCAACAATTTATTATTGTTTTTATATAACTTTTTGTGTCTAGTAATACTTTTCTCTTTTCGAGTATCAAGATTCATTGGGATTTGTTTTTAAGGGCCGGGTCCCCAAGTTCTACCATGTTATTTAACACATAACTGGAGGGAAGCGACGGATTAATTCATTTCCCAAGGGTACCAGTGCTTAAGTAAGTGCAGGGTATTCAATTGGAATTCGAACTCCGTCCACTGATTTCTCTTTCCGAGCCGATATCCACTTCACCACAACGCACATCCGGCCAGAAAGCGAATGAACAAAACTCGTCGTCGCGCATCCGAGTTTGCGCAGATGTTCCGGTTGAAAAATAAAAATCAATCAAGTATCAAATTTCCATTTCGCGAGCCTACGCTAATTTTATTTACCAACCAATGGGAAGCCCAGAATCAAATTCAAGTATGAAAATCCAAAACAAGCTATTTGATCCAAAAGGCAGATATAAAAAGCGAAGACAAAGCATCTTTAGACAGACAGAGACCGGTGGAGACGAGCTGATTAGTTTCTCCCTTGACTTAAGTCGAGCGGCTACTATGCTGACCTCTTTCCTTCACCTTGTCTCAAAAGCACTCATTGACATCAGGAGTGACCTTTTCAAAGACATTCTCACAAACCAACTTACTGACTTACGGACCTTAGAAGTGGCGACTTCAAAATGAGCATTCCTCACATTCCTAAGCCTTTTATCTCTTTCAGCATTATTATTCGCCATTAACACTTTAACCTCCGTTGGACCTATCCTTCAAGCATTACTTTAATTGTAAAACATTAATTGACATGTGTATATATAAATGTTATTTTATACTCAAATTGCCTTTCTTGATTTTATAATCATTTTATGACTTATAGTGGGCTATCTTCCACAACGTCAAATTCTGTTTACCTGCAACGGTATACAATTACCGTTCACTACAAACGGAATAAATAAGATAAGATAATCCACTATACGCTTACAGCAACAATGAATTGAGAAATGAAATATAAGTCGACGAGAAAGACGTTTTGGTTGTCAGAAACGATGAAATAAACAGGCATTGCGTCAAAGTTGGAAAAATTTGAACAATGAAATAAACAATTATGTGATTAGGTTAAAATGCAACTGGCCAAAAATAACAATTGGTGATTAGGCCTGCCCGAAAATTACTTAATTGCTTAAAGAGCGTGAACTTATATATAAAAACTGGTTTTCTCGGGTCGATACAGACAGAGGAGACAGCAGAAAGCAGCCAAGCTCGGAATGCGAAGAGAACACAAGAAAAAGTAACCTCTCCTCCCTCCCATAAGCATGGACCAAGCGATTCTCCCTGAGAGCAATACACTACGCCTCCTCGGCCTTACCCTGTCCTCAGACCTCAAATGGAACCACTATATTGAATCCATAGCAAAATCTACTGCTAAGAAGATTGGGTCACTATGCCGATCCAGGATGTTTTTTCCGCCTGAATCCATCCTGCATATATACAAGTCAACCATCCGTCCGTGCATGGAGTACTGCTGCCATTTATGGTCAGGCGCCCCTGCCGTTCTCTTCAGTGTTCTCGACAGGCTCCAAAGGAGAGTCTGTAATGTGATAGGTACTGATCTGGCGGCTCGACTGCAGCCAATTCCCCATCGTCGAAATGTGGCCTCCTTTTGTCTGTTCTATAAATACTTTCATGGCTTCTGCTCAGATGAGCTTAAGTCACTGATGCCTCCTCAACAGGTGTTTACTCGTGCAACCAGACTGGCAACTGGGTCCCACCCATTCACAGTCAGGTTAGCCAAATGCAGACGACAATTCTACTCCTGCAGCTTCTTCTCTCGCACTTCCCGCCTGTGGAACTCGCTCCCATATTCTTGCTTTCCTGACGGCTACAACCTCCAGAAATTTAAATGCAAAGTCAATACTCATTTACTAACCACTGGACTCTAGCTCTCTCCCCACCACTGTATAACCTTCCCTTTCTCTCCACCTATGTATCTATCATCGCACCTGCTTTCTCAGCTTTCTATTGTTCCTTTATAACTAGTTTGTACTCCTCACTCTTTTCTAATTAATCTTTTTACAGTTATCTAGCCCCCCCCCCCCCGCACATCAGTGGCATTTCTGCCTTGCTCGGGGTGAAATGATTAAAAAAACAAAAAAACTCCAGCCGTAACTCTCACGTATGTGCGTGCTTTCTCTGACTACCGCTCTTCACACAACCGTCACTGCAGAAAATAAAGGGAATATATTTTTATACACACGTTGTCTGTCGTTATACAGGTGTTCATAAAGTTCGTGTGCACTTTAAAAAATTATAACTTTATTTGTATTTGCGATAGAAATAATTTGTAAAAGAGGATTAGAAAGAAGTAAATCTATATTTTTCACGGTTTCATTGAAATATTCCACATGTCCTCTATCATTAGCAATACAATGGTTAATACGATTTAGCAGTTCACGGAAAACATTTGCCAACTGATTTACAGTAATGCCTGAAATCACATTAGTTATTTTAGCTTTCAAATCTTCAGATTAACTAGGTTTGGTTGCATAAACAATTCTTTTCACACAATTCTTTTCATCCAAAAAACAGGTTACTTTTTCCTCAGTTGAAGCCATGGATCAAATTCATTTTGAAAAAAAGGAAAATATTTTTTTACTTATCTAAAGATTGTTGCAAATTTTGTGGTAAAGAATTATTCAATAACTATACTTAAAACTAGGTACATTAAACTTTATAACGTTTTTACAGATTATTTCTATCACAAATACAAATAAAGTTATGATTTTTTTCAGTGCGCGTGGATTTTATGGGCACTCTATATTTCATGCTAATCATTAACATTGGTTTGCAGATTACATGACATACGTAGCTCTGGTATACATCACGGGTATACCACTTTTAATGTCTGTATCCCATTTGCCCTTGCTTTGAAAACTGCTGCTTAAATGTCAATCATCACAGGCAACCTCTCCTGCCTCCCATAAGCATAGACCAAGCGAGCCTCCCCGAGAGCAATCTACTGCGCCACCTCGGCCTTACACTCTCTTCCGATCTCAAGTGGAATCATTACATTGAGACAATAGTCAAATCCACTGCTAGGAATACTGTGTCAGTGTATCGGGCCAGGATGTTTCTTTCCGCTTGAATCCATCTTGCACATATATAAATCAACCATCCGTCCGCGCATGGAATACTGCTGTCATATCTGGTCAGACGCCCCCGCTGTTCATCTCAGTGTTCTCGACAAAGGAGAATCTGTAATGTAATAGGTACCGATTGCCGGCTCGATTCCAGCCACTTCCTCACTGGCTGGATATGGCTTCCTTCTGTCTGTTCTAGAAATATTTTCATGGCTTCTGCACCGACGAACTAAAATCACTGGTGCCCCTGCCACAGGAGTTTACTCGTGCAACCAGACTGGCAACTGGGTCACACCAATTCACAGGCAGATCAACCAAATGCAGACGAGATATTTGCTCCACTAGCTTCGTTTCTCGCATTTCCCGCCTGTGAAACACGCTTCCATATTCTTGTTTTCCTGACGGCTACAACCTCCAGGAATTTAAATGCAATGGCAATACCCATCTTTTAACCACTTGACTCCAGTTCTTTCTACATCACCCTGAATGTTTTCCTTTCTCTCTACCTTTGCAACTGTCATCACACCTGTATTCCCATCCTTCTCTTGCTCCTTTCTCTGACACCCACTCTAACTGGTTCGTCTTTCTCTTTACTCACCTCCTATCTAATCTTTTTCTCCTATGTAGCCCCCTGTGCATCAGTGGCTTTACCACCTTGCTTGGGGTGAAACTGGTCTGGTTCTTCTGTTATATATTTAAAGATCTAAATCTAAACTTATTTGTAACTGGAACTTTGTCTGTATGTGTGTATCTCTCTCTCTCTCTCTCTCTCTCTCTCTGTGTGTGTGTGTGTGTGTATCCATTACCTACAGACTCCGAAAAGGCTCAACCGATTTTATTGAAAATTTACACAGTTGTACTATAAGCATCTGCGAGTGTTCTTAGCTAGGTTTTGTGTCGAGGTACCCCCGATAAATATCGAAAAACCTTAATCGAAAAATTCGGGTTATAGAAGGAATGGCCCGATTTTAATCAAATTTGAAACACTCATAGACAAAGACATAAGAAACGATATTCAGAAGTTTCAAGGTTGCAGTTCTTAAAATAGTGCAGAAAATCGATAATATATATATAAAAGACAAGATGTTGGTGTGTGTGTCTGTTTATCTGTCTGTATATCCTTTATACAAATGCACATTTTTTATCCGATTCTCACCAAACTTCACACAAATATTCTTTAGGCTGAGTCTGAGCTCCAGGACCATGGATTAGTTTTAAAGCTTTCATTACACCCGACCAACGCCGGGCTATGCTGCTAGTACTTATTAAAATAAGACTCAGCAATGTGTGAAACATCAGCTTCAGTCACTCTGTAGGTGCCTTCTTTTATCAAACTTTCATTTATTTTCTCTATGTCATAAATATAATGGGGGTAATTCGAAATTGGGGTACCGAGTTCGAATTCCAATTGAATTCCTTGCATTCACTTACGCATAAATACCCTTGGGAAATGTATTAATCCGCCGTTTCCCTCCAGTTATGGATTAAATAACAGGACAGATTGGGTTCTATAGCATTGGCTGGCAACCAGTCTACCGCAGAAAGCAATGGCAACCTACTGCGGGATAATCATTCTGCCTAGTCAGTCATGTGTCTTTCTAGACCTGATCGCACAAAGCGTGTATCGCCTATAGCACTTAACTGACTGACTGAATAAAATTGTTGGAAACATAATTAAAACTTCTACTGGGCATAAAGTGTGGGATCGCTTTTCTATTATTATGAAGTAATAAACTGATCCCTTACTAATCATACTTAATAAAATAATATAACATAATCTATATCTTTTCCCTCAAGCAATGAGTTAAATGGCAGGGCAAATTGTCACGAAAGACTAAAAAGCAATAATTGTTTCCAGTTAAAGCGAAACCGAAGACTGAAAGAAAAATGAATAGACGTAAGTCAAATTTTGATTTCCTGCTATCGATATCAAATAAGTTTTTTTCTTTGTAAACTGAAATTTGAAGGCTAAATAAGTCCTCTGAGTAAATGATATCATGGTTGAGACTAAGAACTACAATTATACCTACTTAGAGCCAAACCCGAAGGAAAAATTAAAATAAAAGGGCTGAAAAAAATACAGACATACAGGTAGATAAATAGACACACACACAAACATTTCGCCTTTTATATATATATATATATTATCGGTTGTAAGAACTGCAACCTTGAAACTTCTGAATATCGTTTCCTGTGTCTTTGTCTATGGGCGTATCAAATTTGATTAAAATCGGACCACTCCTTCTATAACTCGATTTTTTCGATTATCAACTTTCGATATTTATCGGGGGTACCTCGACACAAAACCTAGCTAAGAACACTCGCAGACGCTTATTGTACAACTGTGTAAATTTTCAAGAAAATCAGTTCATCCGTTTCGGAGTCTATAGGTAACGGACACACACACACACACACACACAGACAAAGTTCCATTTATAAATAAGTTTGATAGATAGCATATATTTGTCTGATTCTCTAACACTTAGTAACCTTTTCCGTCTTAGTGAGTTTATTGCATTGTTTGTATTGAAACGATTAAAACAAAAACATAAAATATTACATTGACTGAAAACAGAAAAGCCATAGATGAGGTCTAAATATTTTTATTAAAGATTACAGACATACACGAATTCATAGTTTGACATCACTTGCAATAGTTTATAAGGAAATAATAAAAAATAAACTGAAAGATCGTTTTATTTTAAATATATTTATAAATGTCTTTGTTCATGTAGTTTTGAATTTTCACATTAGAATTTATTCAATATCACTGAAATATTTATCTACCACAAAGAATTAGAGCGATTCTTGAGGTACCCGCAGATTTTTGGGTGAGATGCAACACGGTTGTAGAGGGCCATCAGTTTGGGGTAGCTGCTGAACATGGACTGGTTCTCCATAAACATATTCTCCATGCAACAGTAGAACATCATGTCACACCACATCATCTGTTGGAAGAAAAAAATTAGTAATATTTAATAGGGCTAGAAAAATATTGAACAACATATTAGCTTCATAACATTTCTTAAAATGATGTTACATAAAATAATATTACTTGAAACTAAAACGAACATGGAAATACCTAAACCCACTTTTCAGGACAAGACAGCGCCAACTCCGGACACTTAGAATATGACCAGGAAAGCGGATCGTAAACACTATATAACTATAGAAAATTAAATATCACTTTTAGGTAGGACTAGCAGTATAGCCCGGCGTTGCTCGGGTGTAATGAAAGCTTTAAAACTAATCCAGACTCTTTTGATGTTGGCACGAAAGACTAAAAAGCAATAGTTGTTTCCAGTTAAAGCGAAACCGTTGAATGAAAGAAAAATGAATGGATGTAACTTAAATTTTGAAGTTTGGTGAGAATCGGATAAAAATTGTGGATTTGTATAAAGGACATACAGACAGATAAACTGACACACACACACAAACATCTTGCCTTTTATATATATATATATTATGGATTTTCCGAACTATTGTAAGAACTGCAGCCTTGAAACGTCTGATTATCGTTTCTTATGTCTTTGTCTGAGTGTATCCAATTTGGTTAAAATCGAACCACACCTTCTGTAACCCAATTTTTTCGATTAACGATTTTCGATATTTATCGGGGGTACCTCGACACAAGACCTAGCTAAGAACACTCGCAGACGCTTATAGTACAACTGTGTAAATTTTCAAGAAAATCGGTTCAGCCGTTTTAGAATCTGTAGGTAACGGACAGACACACACACACACACACAGACAAAATTCCATTTATAGATAAGTTTACATATCCCCAAAAGAAAAAAAAAATCATAAGATCACATTAAAAACTTCCAAAAAAAATTCACTATGATACTTTTTAAGAACACTCGCAGACGCTTTTAGTAAAACTGTGTAAATTTTCAAGAAAATCGGTTCAGCCGTTTCGGCGTCTATAGGTACCGGACACAGACATACACAGACATAAGTTTAGATAGGGCAAGAATGGACATAATAAAAGCCGGAATCGAAATACCTATTTCAAGTTTTAACCAATTCTTTTGGAAGTCAAGATTCCATTACCTAAACTACTGTAGGTTAAACAACAATATAAATCGGGCTCTCTAGCATTGAATGGATTACAGCCATATCACGTTGAAACAGCGGTTCACGATACTGAAGTTAAGAAATATTGAATCTGGTCAGCACCTAGATGAACTTAGAAATGCCAGGTGAGACAAGATTGGATGTGCAGTTGGTGCAATGGCTAAGGTCTCTGAATTGTTAACTAGAGTGCAGAGTTTCAGTTCCAATCTCGTTCGATTTATTCACTCAGCTCGTAAATGCCCTTTGGAAATGTACAAGTTCACTTTTCTCCCCCATCTATGGGTTAATTGATAATACTTTTATCAGAGAAATATTCAGTCTTCTTTCCAATATATATATATATGAAAATCTAAGAAATATTTTCTGGCGATAAATAACCTACAAATGGTTGATAACCCGTACAAAATGAATCAAATAATCAAATACATATTAGCTGCACAGGCTTATCTTTTACGTTCATGGAATCCGGAATATGAATGCATAGAAACTACAGTGGTCACAGTGGAACCAGTTCATATATTGATTGTAAACTATCATTAATCCCTCGCTTTATAATTTCATATCCGATGAACTTGACAGACCGCCTGCAGTCACTCTCGTGACGTGTCTTCCCTGTGCCGCTTCTATAAATACTTTCTCGGCTTCTGCTCCGATGAACTTGGCAGACCGCCTGCAGTCACTCTCGTGACGTGTCTTCCCTGTGCCGCTTCTATAAATACTTTCTCGGCTTCTGCTCCGATGAACTTGGCAGACCGCCTGCAGTCACTCTCGTGACGTGTCTTCCCTGTGCCGCTTCTATAAATACTTTCTCGGCTTCTGCTCCGATGAACTTGGCAGACCGCCTGCAGTCACTCTCGTGACGTGTCTTCCCTGTGCCGCTTCTATAAATACTTTCTCGGCTTCTGCTCCGATGAACTTGACAGACCGCCTGCAGTCACTCTCGTGACGTGTCTTCCCTGTGCCGCTTCTATAAATACTTTCTCGGCTTCTGCTCCGATGAACTTAGATCACTGGTGTCCCCTAGGTACGAATTTGCTCGAGATACTAGATTAGCAACTAGGTCCCACCCTTTTACCAATGAAATGCATTCACAATTTCTACTCCAACAGTTTCCTTTCTCGCGCTTCCCGACTGTGGAATTCCCTGCCACATGATTACTTCCCCGACGGTTACAATCTCCAGGAGTTTAAATGTAAGGTTAATGGACACCTCCTAATACACTAACTCGCCTCCATTCTTTCAAACTCTCTTCCTATCTACCCAGCCTCCGTATCCTTATCTATCTATCACCCTCCTTTTGACATTTCCTATATCTAACCACTCTCTCTCTTTACCTTCCCCTATGTAGCCCCATGCGCAATAGTGGCAGTGGAATGCCTTGCTTGGGGTGAAATGAAAAAAAAAAATCAACTATAAGGTATGAATCCACTTCTTCTCCCCACAGCTATGGATTAATTAGTAAGACATGTAGCATTAAACTATTATTAGCTAAAAAGAACAAAACACTTACAATCTAAAAATATTTTCTGGCTTTAAATAACCTGCGAAAGCCATAGAAAAGAAATAAATCAGATTGAACTAAGCAACGGAATTTAGTTGGAATGGAAACTTAGGATTTATAACTAAGGAGAAGAAAACGTGAAATGACTTTACTATCTTCTCCAATAATAATGTAAAAATAGTCTGACTTTTCGTGTGTTGTTTCGTGAAAATACGATACCAACAAATCAGTGGTTAGTCCGAGTGTTAAACACCAACGAACACACGATTAAATGAACAATATAATTGTATATAACATTATAGTTAGTGGGGGATCAATTTATTACTTCATGACAATAGAAAACCGATCCCCCACTTTCTGCCCAGTAGAAGTTTTAATTATGTTTCCAACTATTATATTCAGTCAGTCAGTTAAGTAACATACGTGATACACGCTTGGGCGATCATGTCTCTTTCGAGACATGACTGACTGGGCAGAAGTTTATAACCACAGTAGGTTGCCATTGCTTTCTGCGATAGATTATACTACATTATTATATTAAGTATAATTAGTGGGGATCAGTTTATTACTTCATAACAATAGAAAACCGATCCCCCACTTTCTGCCCAGTAGAAGTTTTAATTATGTTTCCAACTATTATATTCAGTCAGTCAGTTAAGTAACATACGTGATACACGCTTGGGCGATCATGTCTCGAAAGAGACATGACTGACTGGGCAGAAGATTATCCCGCAGGAGGTTGCCATTGCTTTCTGCGGTAGACTGGTTGCCGACCAAGGCTATAGAACTCAATCTGTCCAATTCGAACTCGGCTCCCCGATTTCTCGTTCCGAGCCGATATCCACTGCACCACAACGCACATCCGCGTGTGTGTACAAACACAGAAAAATGAAATTATTCAAATGTTAAAGTTATATTACCTGTTCTCCCATAAAGTAACTGTTTCCGCTATTGCGCATGCTCAGAGTCCTCTCCATGAAGGGCATGATTCTGTTGAAGGTGTTCATGTATCTCCAGTACATGTAGTTCTGAAAAATATAATACATCCAAATATTAGAATGACAAAGTAAATAAAATTGCATGACGTGTTTCGTTACCTAGGGCAGTGCTACTCAAAGTGAGGTACTCGTGCCAGCAACGGTACGCGAGCCATCGTCTGCCGATACGCGGAGATTTTCCAGAAAAGAAAGAAAAAAAAGTTTAGTCATATGGATATTTTAAATACGTGTTAAATTAATTAAAATTAATAATTTGTTTTACTGCTTGTTTATTTTTTAGAAGGTTAATGCCTTTTATTAAATTAAAATTGCTTACGAAGTATTAATATTAACTTTAAATATTTTTTCTGGATTTATAAAAATATATACCCTCGAAACCAGTGGGGATAATCAATATAGCACAAATAGGGTACCGGTCAATGGCACACTGGAAAGACTTGTTACGTCAATCATGACAGCCCTTAGAATGGGCAAGATATCATGTCCTCATGTTTATTACAGATAGTCTCAAAATGTCCCTGAAATAGTCAGTCAGTTAAGTGCCATACGGGATACACGTTTGGGCGATCATGTCTAGAAAGTGACATGACTTACTGGGCAGAAGATTATCACGCAGTAGGTTGCCATTACTTTCTGCTGTAGACTGGTTGCCTGCCAAGGCTATAGAACCCAATCTGTCCTGTTTTTTAACCCATAACTGGAAGGAATAGACGGATTAATACCTTTCCCAAGGGTATTTGCACGTAAGTGAATGCAATGAATTCAACTGGAATTCGAACTCGGCTCCCCGATTTCTCGTTCCGAGCCGATATCCAATGCACCACAACGCACATCCTCCTGAAATAGTACATATCTATAATAATAATAATAATAGCAATAATAATAATAATAGCAATAATAATAATAATAATAATAATAATAGCAATCAAGGAATTTGAAAAACTGTCAAAATATAAAGACCTGAAAATTGAAATAGAAAAAATGTGGAAATTGAAAACAAGAGTTGTGCCAGTGATAGTAGGTGCACTTGGAATGATAAAAAATGGAACAAAACAACACATTGAAAGAATCCCTGGAAACCCCAGCTTAAGAGATATACAAAAAAGTGTCTTATTAAGTACAGCCCACACACTAAGGAAAACTTTATCCATGTAATGCTGGAGATGATAGGGAAGATAGAAAAACATGAAATGGAGTCATAACAACACGCCACTACCTGCCTTAGGTCTCCCCGCAGACTTGGTTGGTAGTGAGACCAAAGCAGAAATCGAAATATGATGAAAAATGACATAATAATAATAATAATAATAATAATAATAATAATAATAATAATGATAATAATGATGATAATAATGATAATAATAATAATAATAATAATTAAAAAAAAAAAAAATCCGGGGTTCACAGTCCCCCCACTTTTACTCAGCTGGATTGGCTTCCTTTGCTTGCCGGTCCTTGGCACATTGAAAAAAAAAAAACAAAAAACAAAAAAAAAAAAACAAAAAAAAACTGCCGGTTCACCACATCAGAACTACTGCTTTAGAATTTTGAACATTATTACGGAAATTAACGAAGTTTAACGAAATTTGGTTATAAACAACCGACAATTTGAAATGATTGTTTGAACATTATCTTTTTATAGATACTCGTATTTAAGTAGATATTCTGTTTTTAATTAAACAGTATTTTATATTTATATCTACCGGCCTGATTATTTACGATAATCATCATGTTACGGAAATTAACGAAGTTTAACGAAACTTGGTTATAAACAACCGACAATTTGAAATGATTGTTTGAACATTATCTTTTTATAGATACTCGTATTTAAGTAGATATTCTGTTTTTAATTAAACAGTATTATATATTTATATCTACCGGCCTGATCATTTACGATAATCATCATGTTACGGAAATTAACGAAGTTTAACGAAATTTGGTTATAAACAACCGACAATTTGAAATGATTGTTTGAACATTATCTTTTTATAGATACTCGTATTTAAGTAGATATTCTGTTTTTAATTAAACAGTATTATATATTTATATCTACCGGCCTAATCATTTACGATAATCATCATGTTACGGAAATTAACGAAGTTTAACGAAACTTGGTTATAAACAACCGACAATTTGAAATGATTGTTTGAACATTATCTTTTTTATAGATACTCGTATTTAAGTAGATATTCTGTTTTTAATTAAACAGTATTATATATTTATATCTACCGGCCTGATCATTTACGATAATCATCATGTTACGGAAATTAACG
>JBBBDQ010001031.1:580000-732500 GCA_037127315.1 Ascarosepion bandense | reverse complement strand
TAGTGAGCATCAGGAAGAGACAACTGAAGTTCCTGGGATATGCAATGAGGAAGGAGATCTTGGAGAACCTGATACTGACAGGCCAGATAGAAGGAAAAAGAGACAGAGGAAGGCAGCGGATATTATACTGGAAGAGCCTGATCAGGTGGATGACGGAACGGGGGTTGCGAGGTGTAACAGGAGAAAACATACTAAGAGCCATCGGGGATAGGGAGACGTGGAAAGCCATGATCGCCTCCGCCCTGAAAGGACAGGGCATATAGAAGAAGAAGAAGAAAAAAAAGAAAAACATACTGATGAGAAAATATTTTCTAACCGAACACTGAGACCTGACCTTCCTAGCCGTAAATGCAGCTGATATCTGATAGGCTGAAAAAGTGACGTCAGTTAGGCGTGTTGCTCTCAAGGTGTTGATGGCTTGTTGATGGCTGCTAGGAACGCTCGTCTATGTTTGTTAATAAAGAGTTGTTAGTCCATGTGTTACCGTTTATCGTTTTGTTATTTTTTTATAAATACCCATCCCAATATACTTAAAGGATTCGATATCGTACTTTCTGTTTCTCTGTTTTGTTTTGTTTTCTATTCCCGCCACCCCCCAAAAAAATACGCCTTTGATCTCATAGTATTCTCAGCATCCTTCTGTAGAAACACGTTTCTATCGTGTCTTCATGATCTCTGACAAGCACATAGCTGTTTGTTTCTAACGAAATTTCCCTGATTCTAAATACTTTAATTTTTAGAAGTCATCTTTCTATATACCTAGATATTTAAAATTTTGTACTTGTTTATTTTGATATATTGTTATGGGGAAACACACCTATTCCTCAGATAATGGATTCTTCCTCCTATATTAATAAGAGTTATCAGGAAGTTCTTGGGAAGTTCATAGAAGTTCTTTAGACTTCTATTAGTGTTCAGTAGAACTACTAGGCAGTTGATATTAGTCGGCAGTTAGCCGAATACTAAGGAGTCAACTTTCACTGGAAGATTACCAAATTCCTAACATTTTGGGTACGTTAAATCTATTAGCAACCGACATAGGACGATTATAACCTTCAGTGCGAAAACTACTCCACAACATATATTCTATGTATAATTTGCATTCTTGGCTGTTTCACTCACTGACTATCGTACTTCTGGTAGGACTATCTGTAATTTCATTTCGTGATTTTGCTATCATCACTATGTCATCTGTATATTATTATATCGACGAGATGGCATTAAGATACCAGATGAAGTGTGTTAAGTATCTACAGCACAATATCAGTGCTAATGGATATTAAGTACAAATAAGACAAACACAGATAAGACGAACAACAATAATTAGTCAGAGAAGAGAAGTTAAATTGTTAAAGCCTCAGAGAACACAGTCCGATATTAATCGTCAATGACACTCCGCATTATTTACGACCCCCACACGTGAGCAGAAGCTCGAGGTAGTTGCGTCACAAGACCAATAATTGTGGGTAAAACTGAGCCCGTAAGCTCAGACGAAACTTCTTGTCTGCTTTTCCCCAGACGAGACTCGATCCTTCGGCGGAACCTCGTCTGGGTGCCTCTCCGCCCGAAAACAGAGAGTCCGACAACGTGAACGGTTGATGCACGCAGTCTATCCCCTAAGAATTTCAATGATATTCCGCGGTATCAACCACCTCCACACATAAGCAAATGACCGAGGTAGATGCAGCAGAAGGCCATTTAAATAAGAACACCGGGCCCTTAAGCTAGAACAAAAATTGTCTGCTTTTTTTAGACGAGATTCTACCCTTCGGCGGAGCCTCGTCTGGGTTCGTCTCCGCCCGAAGGCAGAGTGTCCGACCAAGTGAACGACTGACGCACGCAGTCGACCCCCTCAGACTGTCAAGTTCCTGGCTGCTTTTAACCTTGATGTATATAGATATTTCGGGCCACAGACCATTCCATTTTTGAGAGCACTGACACAGCTGCTCTACAACATGTACCTGGCGGCCAATAAAGAATTTTGGCAGTCGTTCTAATGCTCTCCATATTCTTCTTGTTCTATGTGTCGTGTCGCCTTCAGGACATAGGCGATAATGGCCCTCCACATCTTCTTATCCCTAGTGGCTTTTAACCCGCCTTCTTCTGTTACTCCACCCAAACCCAACTCTGCCATTTACTTGCTCAAACCCATAAATCTAGAATATAAATATATAGAAATTTGTGCGGTCACAAAGTGAGGGATCAGTTTACAAAATGATACCAATGCAGAATTGATCCCCAACTTTATATTTTACTAGAAGATTATGAAGTTATCTAGGGAGGTTTTTTCTTCTATTATGTGCCGTGTCCCTTCCGGACGTAAGCTATCATGGCTTGCCACAGCTCCTTATCCCTAGTTGCTCTTAGCTTGCCTTTTTCTAATACCTTATTCACTCTGCCATCCACTTGCTCAAGCCCATAAATCTAGAATATAAATGTATAGAAACTAGCATGGCCACAAAGTGAGGGATCACTTTACATATTGATGATAACATAGAATTTATCCCCCACTTTATACTTTACAGGAATATTAATAAGTTTCCTATGTGTAGGAAAGGCTTCTTCTTCTTCTACTTCTTCTTCTTCTTCTTCTTCTTCTTCTTCTTCTTCTTCTTCTATGCGGCGTGTCTTTTTAAGACGTAGGTGATCATGGCCTTCCACATCTTCCTATACCTAGTGGCCGTCAGCACGCCTTTTTCCTGTTACTCCACCGAAAAACCACTCTGCCATCTATTTGCTGCAACTCTGCGTTGCTTTCCTCTGTTTTTCTTTCCCTCGATCTGTGTATCAGATTTTCCAAGCCCTCCTTCCTCATTACGTGTCTCATGAAAATTTAGATGTCTTTTTCTGATGATAATTAGTAGTTTCTTTTCCGTTTCCATCCTTTCCCAAAACCTCATCGTTGATCACATTGTTCGGTACATGGTATTCTCAGCATCCTTCTGTAGTTCCACATTTTGGTTGCTTTACGACTCTCCTTCATTTTGTGGAGATTATCTAGCATATTGCAGAACAGACATCACGAAGCAATCAAGTTATCTCTTCTTCGTTTCCAGCGACATTTTCCTGTCACTCAATACTCTACTCAGCTTTCAAACTATGTCCTTGACGCCTGTTAAAAAAGGTGAAATAGATACAAGTTATAGTTTATTAGTTCGAATGGATGCAGAGTTGGACCACGTGTGATGATAGAAAACCCCAATTCATCGATAATGCAAACCTTGACCCATAACCCATTAATAACAATTAGTTGTGTGGCTTCGGAATACCAGGTGCTGACGGATGTGCGTGCTTACGGCCATATCACATTGAATACACCGGTTCTCGCACGATCGCCGAAGTTAAGCAATGTTGAGCCTGGTCAGTATTTAGATGGGTAAACGCTTCGGAATACCAGCTGCTGTAAGCGTTTAGTGACGGATGTGCGTGCTTACGGCCATATCACATTGAATACACCGGTTCTCGCACGATCACCGAAGTTAAGCAATGTTGAGTCTGGTCAGTATTTAGATGGGTGACCGCTTGGGAATACCAGGTTGCTGTAAGCGTTTAGTGACGGATGGTGCAGTGGATATCGGCTCGGAAAGAGAAATCGGTGAGCCAAGTTCGAATTCCAGTTGAATACTCTGCATTCACTTAAGCACTGGTACCCTTGAGAAAGGTATTAATCCGTCCCTTTCCTCCAGATATGGGTTAAATAACAGCGTAGGAGTTGGGGACCCTGCTATTAAAGAAACAAATCCCAATGAATCTTGATACTCGAAAAAAGAAAAAAGTATTACTAGACACAAAACTTATATAAAAACAACAATAAATTGTTGAAAGAAAAAGGTATTACCAGCAATAAATAAATACAAATTTAGTTGGCAATAAATGACCCATCGAGGTGTTGATATACCATAAAAACAAAACAAGCAACCAGTCAGTTAAGGGCCATATGTGATACACGCTTAGGCGATCAGGTTTCAAAAGAGACATGCTTTATTAGGCAGAACATGTTCCCGCAGTAGGTTGCCATGATTTTTGCGGTAGACTGGTTGCCAGCCAAAGCTATAGAACACAATCTGTCCTGCCAATTAACTCATAGCTGGAGTGGGAAGAGATAACCTTATTATCTTGAGTATAATTATTGGGGGATCAGTTTATTACTTCATAAAATTCGAAAACCGATCCCCCACTTTATACCTAGTAGATGTTTTAATTATGCTTCGAAATATTATATTCAGTCAGTTGAGTTCCATAGGTGATATAGGCTTTTCGAAAGAGACATGACTGACTGGGCAGAAGATTATCCCGCAGTAGGTTGCCATTACTTTCGACGTTAGACTGGTTGCCAGCCAAGGCTAAAGGATTCAATCTGATCTATTATTTGACCCACAACTGGAGGGAAGAGACGGATTAATACCTTTCCCAAGTGTATTTGTATGTAAGTGAATGCAAGGTGTTCAACTGGAATTCGAACTCGGCTCCTCTATTTGTCGTTCCGAGTCGATATCCACTGCACCACAACGCACATCCTAATAACGGCCCCTAAAATGAATCTTATTTTAGTTGTTTTAGGCACAACGTGTCGTGGCTTCTGTTGTCTCTCTTGCGGTTAATTAAAATATAAGGGACTGTTTTATTTCTTCTTTCTCTTCTTCTTCTTCTTCTTCTTCTATGTGCCTTGTCCTTTCAGGACATAGGCGATCATAGCCCTCCACATCTCCCTATCCCTAGTGGCTCTTAGCGGACTTTCTCCTGTAACACCACGCAACCCCCGTTCTGTCATCCACCTGCTCGGTCCCTTCAGATATGTTATGCTTTTCTCTGTCTCTTTTTCCCTCTATCTGGCCTGTTAGTATCAGATTCTCCAAGCCCTCTTTCCTTATTGCATGTTCCAGGAACTTTACTTGCCTCTTCCTGATGCTCAATATTAATTTCCTTTTTGTTTCCATTCTTTCGAAAACCGCGTCATTGCTCACATGCTCACACCACGATCTGGTTTATTTATATAACCTTGAAATTAATATTCGCCATTTATATTAGACTAGCGGAAGCCGTAGAATTTCCACGGAAGGATAATTTTACTTTGTCATAATAAAAATGATAGTAACCTCTTAAAACATAAAGGTATTTGATAATAAAATAACGATAACACACTGTAATTTTATTAAAATATCTATAAAAATAATGTCCATAGAAACTACTTTACTGCAATCTTATATTATATTAAGCGGCGTATGCACAGACCATAACCAAAATACTGTACGCTATTTTGTAAGAGGTTTTGAAAGAGAAAATGTTTGTTTTTTTATTACTGAAAAATCATGGTTCCTTTGTCCATTGTAAACAGAAAAGACCAACTGAGTAATGGCCAAGGGTGTAGAGGCCAGAAATATCGTTATTAGATCGCAAGATACAACAAACCTACCTATTTTTACTATATTGTACAGTACGCACACATATACACACACAATTACTGCTACACCCAACAGCTTAAGTTGCTACTGCTACGGTAATGCTATAGGCTTTCTCCTCTTACTCTCTCATTCTTTACTACACTTCCGTTTGGCAAAGGTGAGAGAAAGGCTGAGGAGAATAGAAAGATAGAGGGTAAGGAGAAGCTCGTGTAGAGAGTAAGTGTGTTATCTTTCTTCATTGGCGTAACGGACGGAGGAACTAAGTAAGGAACAAGCAGAATTATTATATGATTCCGTTTTCACAAAGGTGAGGGAAAGGCTGAGGAGAGTAACGTTTATAGATTATAAAGAGATAGAGGGGAAGGAAAAGCTCGTGTAGAGAGTAAGTGTGTTATCTTTCTTCAGTAGCGTAACGGACGGAGGAACTAAGTATCTAAGTAAGGAACAAACAGAATTATTATATGATTCCGTTTTCACAAAGGTGAGGGAAAGGCTGAGGAGAGTAACGTTTATAGATTATAAAGAGATAGAGGGGAAGGAAAAGCTCGTGTAGAGAGTAAGTGTGTTATCTTTCTTCAGTAGCGTAACGGACGGAGGAACTAAGTATCTAAGTAAGGAACAAACAGAATTATTATATGATTCCGTTTTCACAAAGGTGAGGGAAAGGCTGAGGAGAGTAACGTTTATAGATTATAAAGAGATAGAGGGGAAGGAAAAGCTCGTGTAGAAAGTAAGTGTGTTATCTTTCTTCAGTAGCGTAACGGACGGAGGAACTAAGTATCTAAGTAAGGAACAAGCAGAATTATTATATGATTCCGTTTTCACAAAGGTGAGGGAAAGGCTGAGGAGAGTAACGTTTATAGATTATAAAGAGATAGAGGGGAAGGAAAAGCTCGTGTAGAGAGTAAGTGTGTTACTTTTCTTCAGTGGCGTAACGGACGGAGGAACTAAGTAACTAACTAAGTAACGAAGTAAATAACTAAGGAAGGAACAAGCAGAATTATTAGATGATATCACCTCAAGTGGAACGACTACATTGAATCCATAGTTACATCTACCGCTAAGAAGTTTGGGTACAATAAATTTTGTAGAATCTGTTTAACGAAAAAAGGCAATAAATTGAAAGCAAAAAGTAAATTAAAATTGTTATACTATAGATAGAAGATCGCATTTAATGCGAGAACAAATTATTAATAAGGGCACTCATTATTTTAATTTTTTTTTTTAATCATTTCACCCCGAGCAAGGCGGAAATGCTACTGATGTGCAGGGGGTTACATAAATGTAAAAAGATTAATTAGAAAAGAGTGAGGAGTACAAACTAGTTAGAAAGGAACAATAGAAAGCAGGTGCGATGACAGATACATAGGTGGAGAGAAAGGGAAGGTTATACAGGGGTGGGGAGAGAGCTAGAGTCCAGTGGTTAGTAGATGGGTATTGACTTTGTATTTAAATTTCTGGAGGTTGTAGCCGTCAGGAAAGCAAGAATATGGGAGCGAGTTCCACAGGCGGGAAGTGCGAGAGAAGAAGCTGCAGGAGTAGAATTGTCGTCTGCATTTGGCTAACCTGACTGTGAATGGGTGGGACCCAGTTGCCAGTCTGGTTGCACGAGTAAACACCTGTTGAGGAGGCATCAGTGACTTAAGCTCGTCCGAGCAATATATGCGTTATGTAAGCGTTGTGGTGCTGTGGATATCGGGCCAGCAATTTTTTTTCGTCAGAATATATCTTGCCCGTTTACAAATGTACCATTCATCTGTGCATTGAATATTATTGCCATATCCGGTCGGGGGCTCCGGCTTTTCACTTCGGGGTTTTCAACAAGATGCAAAAGAGGATCTACCATTCTATTTTGGCAGCTAGAATTCAGTCAAATTCTCACCGACGGGATGTTTCCTCCCTCTTTTGATTTTCTACAAATATTTTTTTGGTTTTAAATCTGACGAGTTTATCATTTTGGTGCTCCGTCTAGACCAATTTACTTGAGGTACTAGATCGGTAACTACCTCCAACACTTTACAGTCAAAATAGTCAACTATAACGGTCCCTACTAATCCATCAGTTTCTTTCCTCGTACTTCCCGTCTATGGAACTCCCTTGCTTCCTTGAGAACTAAATTTTTCAAAAGTTGAAGTACAATATCAATTGCCATCTTCTATTCTCTTGATTCCTATCTTTCTCTTATCCTTTCTTCGACAAGCTTTTCACTGTGTTCTCCTATTTTCCACTCTTTTCTCATATAACCCTTGCGCGTCAGTGGCATTTCTGCCTTGCTTGGGGTGAAATGATTAACCAGACTGGCAACTGGGATTCACCCATTCACAGTTAGATCAACCAAATGCAGACGACAATTCTACTCCTTCAGCTTCTTTTCTCGTGCTTCCCGCCTGTGGAACTCCCTTCAATATACTTGCTTTCGTGACGGCTACAACCTCCAGGAATTTAAATGCAAGGTCAATACTCATCTCTTAACTACTTGACCCTAGTTCTTTCCATACTGCCCTGTAGATCCTTTCCTTTCTCTCCACCTTTGCAACTGTCATCACACCTGTATTCCCATCCTTCTCTTGCTCCTTTCTAACTGGTTCGTCTTTCTCTTCACTCTCTTCTAATTAATCTTTTTACTCTTATGTAGTGTCATCACACCTGTATTCCCATCTTTCTTTTGCTCCTTTCTAACCGGTTCGTCTTTCTCTTCACTCTCTTCTACTTAATCTTTTTTACTCTTATGTAGTGTCATCACACCTGTATTCCCATCCTTCTCTTGCTCCTTTCTAACTGGTTCGTCTTTCTCTTCACTCTCTTCTACTTAATCTTTTTTACTCTTATGTAGTGTCATCACACCTGTATTCCCATCCTTCTTTTGCTCCTTTCTAACTGGTTCGTCTTTCTCTTCACTCTCTTCTACTTAATCTTTTTACTCTTATGTAGTGTCATCACACCTGTATTCCCATCCTTCTCTTGTTCCTTTCTAACTGGTTCGTCTTTCTCTTCCCTCTCTTCTACTTAATCTTTTTTACTCTTATGTAGTGTCATCACACCTGTATTCCCATCCTTCTCTTGTTCCTTTCTAACTGGTTCGTCTTTCTCTTCCCTCTCTTCTACTTAATCTTTTTTACTCTTATGTAGTGTCATCACACCTGTATTCCCATCCTTCTTTTGCTCCTTTCTAACCGGTTCGTCTTTCTATTCACTCTCTTCTACTTAATCTTTTTTACTCTTATGTAGTGTCATCACACCTGTATTCCCATCCTTCTCTTGCTCCTTTCTAACTGGTTCGTCTTTCTCTTCCACTCTCTTCTACTTAATCTTTTTACTCTTATGTAGTGTCATCACACCTGTATTCCCATCCTTCTCTTGCTCCTTTCTAACTGGTTCGTCTTTCTCTTCACTCTCTTCTACTTAATCTTTTTACTCTTATGTAGTGTCATCACACCTGTATTCCCATCCTTCTCTTGCCCCTTTCTAACTGGTTCGTCTTTCTCTTCCCTCTCTTCTACTTAATCTTTTTTACTCTTATGTAGTGTCATCACACCTGTATTCCCATCCTTCTCTTGTTCCTTTCTAACTGGTTCGTCTTTCTCTTCCCTCTCTTCTACTTAATCTTTTTTACTCTTATGTAGTGTCATCACACCTGTATTCCCATCCTTCTCTTGTTCCTTTCTAACTGGTTCGTCTTTCTCTTCCCTCTCTTCTACTTAATCTTTTTGACTCTTATGTAGTGTCATCACACCTGTATTCCCATCCTTCTTTTGCTCCTTTCTAACCGGTTCGTCTTTCTATTCACTCTCTTCTACTTAATCTTTTTTACTCTTATGTAGTGTCATCACACCTGTATTCCCATCCTTCTCTTGCTCCTTTCTAACTGGTTCGTCTTTCTCTTCACTCTCTTCTACTTAATCTTTTTACTCTTATGTAGTGTCATCACACCTGTATTCCCATCCTTCTCTTGCTCCTTTCTAACTGGTTCGTCTTTCTCTTCACTCTCTTCTACTTAATCTTTTTACTCTTATGTAGTGTCATCACACCTGTATTCCCATCCTTCTCTTGCCCCTTTCTAACTGGTTCGTCTTTCTCTCCCCTCTCTTCTACTTAATCTTTTTTACTCTTATGTAGTGTCATCACACCTGTATTCCCATCCTTCTCTTGCTCCTTTCTAACTGGTTCGTCTTTCTCTTCACTCTCTTCTACTTAATCTTTTTACTCTTATGTAGTGTCATCACACCTGTATTCCCATCCTTCTCTTGTTCCTTTCTAACTGGTTCGTCCTTCTCCTCACTCTCTTCTAATCTTTTTACTCTTATGTAGCCCCCTGCACATCAGTGGCGTTACAGACTTGCTCGGGGTGATATGATTATAGCATATATATATAGCAGGTTATTTCATCTTTTACCCTGAAGAAAAACAACGATATTTCATTTATTGCTTTGCCTTTTCTTCTCCAGACATTTACTTCCGTCGGCACCTGTTGCGAACATAGCACCGCCCTGACCCTAGTTCTTTCCACACCACCCTGAAGATCCTTTCCTTTCTCTCCACCTTTGCAACTGTCATCACACCTGTATTACCATCCTTCTCTTGCTCCTTTCTAATCCTTTTACTCTTATGTAGCCCCCTGCACATCAGTGGCGTTACCGCTTCACTCGGGTTGTTATGATAAAAAAAAAATACTTACCGAATTCACGGGCCAAGTACCTACAAATAGCCATGGTCTCAGGCATTCTCATACCACCCTCCATCTCCAGACAGGGAAGACACATACCGGGATAATCTGGAATAATTCGAGAGGTATGAATAAAAAACTTTTATTTATTATTCAAATAGGTTTTAACGTGGTTTTTGAAAAAACAAGAATAAATATTTTAGAATCTGTTTAATGAAAAAAGGCAATAAATTGAAAACAGAAAGTAAATTAGAATTGTAATACTATAGATAGAAGATCGTATTTAATGCGAGAACACATTACTAATAAGGGCACTCATTATTTAAATATATGCCTAATGTAAGGGTTGAGGTGCTGTGGATATCGACAAACTGGGGTACCGTGTTCGAATTTCAGTTAAATTCCTTGCATTCATTTACACACAAATACCCTTAGGAAAGATATTAATCCGTCTCTTCCCTACAGTTATGGGTTAAATAGCAGGACAGCTTGGGTTCTATAGCCTTGGCTGGCAACCAGTCTACCGCAGAAAGCAATGGCAACCTACTGCGGAAGAATCTTCTACCCAGTCAGTCATGTCTCGAAAGAGACATGATCGCCCAAGGTTTGACACTTAACTGACTGACTAAATATAATAGTTGGAAAGATAATTAAAACTTCTACTGAGCGTAAAGTGAGGGATCGGTTCACTATTGCTATGAAGTAACAAAGTGATCCCCCACTAACTGTACTTAATATAATAATGTAATATAATCTATCTCTTCTCCCTTCCAGTTATGCGTTAAATAGTAGGGTAGATTGGGATCTACAGCCTTGACTGGTAACCAGCCTACCACTGAAAGCAATGGCAACCTACTGCGGGATAATCTTCTGCCCAGTCAGTCATGTCTCTTTCGAAACATGATCGCCCAAAGCGTGTATCACGTATGGCATTTAACGTGAAGGACAGATCGTTTGCCTTCCGATCATGAGGTCCAGGTTCGAATCTCACCATGTGCGATTTTTCAAGAAAATGACTTTTTGAGGTCGTTGACCTGTACAGGCATTCCCAGCGTTCGGAAGGTCTGGGGTGTGCCTGAAAAGCCTACCCCTGGTTGACACAAGCTTTAGGATTGACATTTGATAGACGAAACTATTCGGGGGCCGACGATGGCTAAGCTAGCACGAATTCACTCGTAATCGTGACCGTGGTAATTCTTATTCATGTTCTAAATCAAAAGCCACATCCAATAAACTCAAGTCTGTCCAAGTGCTTAGAATGTTCACTTTCCGTTCGTGAAAAGCCGGTTTAAATCCCACAATGATTTGTTAGGAAGTAGATTTATTGAGCTTATCCGACTGTAGAAGCAACCGCAGTGCCTGAAAACCATATGAATGTGAGTGAAAAGCCATACCACTGGTTAAACCAAGCCTTGGGATTAAAATTGAGTAGACTTGGCCTCAATGGTTGAACTAGCTCGAAGTTACTAGTCATCCTGACGGAGACAAGACTTCCTATTAGACACTCCACGATTAAACACTCTTATATTCTAAAACAAGAACTGATTGTAATACACGCAAATCAGTCCGAGTGAATGGATAAAACGTTCGCTTTCCACTGATAAAGAATCTTAGCTTGCAGCACCTTTGAAAAATGCTTAAATACCATACCATAGATTGATCCAAGACTTGAAAGTGTAATTGAGTGGACAGAATTTATTTTTGAGCACAAATTACAAATCGTCATGACCAGTGTTTCGAATGCACGCCTGACCTTCTGCAGAGTGTTGTTCACGCCAGATAATGCACTCGCAAACAGAAACTGTAACTAGAGTATAAACCACTGTGGGTGGTGACTGAACACAAATTTGCCTGAAAAGGCACCTGCAACAGGGATTACCAAGCCATCCTTGTAGACAGACATATTTGAAGATTTGCAGCCAACCATTGCTTATGAAACTTATATTATAATATTTATTATATACGTGCCAATTATGGTATACACTGCTTATATACAACAAGTTAAAATTTCCCTTCTCTGATTCCATGTGTCTATGGCTTAGTGGGTAGTGACTCAGACTGACACCAGTTTCGATCACGGCCAGAAGCAAGTGTGTGTGTCTAGCCACACTGATGAGCTGTGATACAGCGAAACAGACCCGTATGTGGAAGACATATATATATATATATATATATATATATATATATCAGCATACAGTGTGGGTAAAGAAGAATCCAAAGGAGTATCCTGTACATACAGTGGTAGGATAACGCTCTAACAGAGCTCTAAATATATATGTATATAAATACATATAGAGCAAATATAAGAAAACTTAAGGTAGACACGTTATTTCATGGTAAATCGGAAGAATAGGACTATTTCAGGCGAACCATAATCAGTTTCCGCCTTTATTTTACAAAGGATTTCCGATTTACCATGAAATAACATGTCTACCTTAATTTTTCTCATGTATATATATATATAGCGGTACTAAATCCGAGGAAATGATTTGGGAAATAATTCCAATAGATCCTCTTAGATAAAATATTAAAAGTTATCCAACAGTGAGCTCGATGCAAATTTAAATTTACAGGGCAAATATTTATTTGACATATAAATTCATATATTATATTTGGAGGATAGTCGCTGCAATGAGTTATCAAACCCGTCCCTTAAACTCCTCCAAATGCAATATTTGAATTCAAAGATTCAGATTTTTTTTAAACTTTCATTTACGTATATATATATATATATATATATATAAAGTTTAAAATTATCCGCACTTTCGCTATATTTTAGTATAAGATAATCTAGTAACAAGATGCAAGTTTAAAAATTATCATTTTAATTATACGATATTCGGTGTGTACTTAAAATGTTTATAAGTGGAGACTCATGGTGAAAAAGAATAATAGGTAAGATTTGCATCAATGAAACAAACAAAACACTATTCGGTCGGTTAGGTGCCATACGTGAAACACGCTTTGGGCGATCATGTCTCAAAAGAGACATGACTACTTGGGCAGAAGATTATCCCGCAGTAAGTTACCACTGCTTTCTGTGGTAGACTAGTTGCTAGCCAAGGCTATAGAACCCATTCTGTCCTATTATTTTAAACCATAACTGGAGTGAAGAGACGAATTAATACCTTTCCCAAGTGTATTTTTGTGGAAGTGAATGCAAGGAGTTCAACTGGAATTCGAACTCGGCTCCCCTATTTGTCATTCCGATACCCACTGCACTGCAACGCATATCCTGTACCACAACGAACCTCCAAATGAGCATTAAAAGTCCTAATAACGCAATATAATATTTGTAACTTTCTCGACCAACCAAATCAAATATGAAAACGTTTAAGAGAATATATTCCCTTAAAGTTTTAGTTAAACCTTGTTTAATATAAATAACACTACTGTGTTTTGTTTTCAAGGTGCTTATTTTTTCAGCATTCGTCAATAGGCTATTTTAAGTATTCAAAACTTTTACTTAAAAACAGTAGAGGTTTTTGAATCTCATAAAAAATCTAGAAAAAAAATACAAATTTAAATTATTTCACATTATACGACATTTGGTTTGTATATCATCATCATTTATACGACATTTGGTTTGGATATCATCATCATTTATACGACATTTGGTTTGTATATCATCATCATTTATACGACATTTGGTTTGGATATCATCATCATTTTGCGGCCTCAGTCGAGATTCAAAATTTTGTCAGTAGCTGAATACTTGATGCTTCGCCAGAGCTACCAAGGGTGTTTTTATCGTTACACCATCACTAGATGGGTTGCCTACCACGGCTTAAGAGAGGCCCATTCACCCTCATGAAGAGAAGGATATCCTGCACCAGTTTCCCAATCTGGTGTTTCTTACAACTTCGCGGTAAAAAAAAAAAAGAAAAAAGAAGCTATTATACATAAACTACTGTTTGTAGAAAACAGTAATTTTTTAATGTATTTTTTTCTTGTTATAACGTCGGTAGCAACGCCTGTTTCTCTTTGGTCATTAAAGATATACATAAACTTCTGCTTGTAGAAAACAGTAATTTTCGAAAGGATTTATTTTTCTTGCTATAACATCGGTATATAGTTTGTATATAGGGACAGTTTTTGAGAAAAAATAATTTGTAAGATTTGCATCAATTAAACAAACAAAACAACATTAAAAAAAAGTTAAAAAAAAAGCAATATGAATTTTTTATCTTTATCGACCAACAAAATCAAATTTGTAAATTTTTAAGAAAATATATTTCCTCAAAGATTTAGTAAAATTTGTGTAATATAAACACCTCCCATTTTATCTTAGTTTTAATGCATGCCTAGTTCTTTGTCACAAATAAACTGATTTTTATCATTATTTTTGTCAATCGGCCATAAAGTATTCAAAAACTATTACTTAACTGTACAGTTTTTAAATCGCACAAAGAATATGTTAACCAGAAATGCAGGTTCTGCGACAAACAGCCAGAAACAATTCAGCATTTTCTATCAGGTTACACGGTAGTATTGTGGTGATACAAAAGCGATGGACCGGAATGTTTGCGCTTTAACGACCAAAAAGCAAATGACCAAAAGTCGTCGCTGCGCCGCCCGCTCGGCGCAGATGTTCCGGTTGAAAACTAAAAATTAATTAAATATTAAATTTCCAGTTCGCGAGCCTACGCGAATTTTATTTATCAGTGTTATGTCGCCAAGTATAAATGAATAACTCAACAACAGAATCAGAATATAAGTTGTATTCCGAGGAAAGACGGTTAGTATGTACAGAAGTGATTAGTAATATTTACAATAGAAAGATACAAGAGTCCAATCCGTCGTAAGACGCGTGTATACGTGATTACTTCCGGTACGCCATCGGAAGTGTCACTAATTCTTCACTGACTCGCACTGACTCTTCAGTAACTCATTAGAGACTCCCAAGTGACTCTCTACGACTCTCTACGACTCCCTTGTAGAGAATCCACATTGCTATATATAGCAATGGGAACAGTCCATTTGTAGTCAAATAGGAACGACGCCCTAACAATCAGCCAATGGGAAGCCCAGAATCAAATACAAGTGTGAATCCCAAGTGATCTGCTGTGATCCAAAATGAAGATATAAAAAGCGGATACAGAAAGCTTCGACAGACAGACCGACTCGAGGAGAAGAGAATAATTAGTATCTCCCTTGACCGAAAGTCAAGTGACTTACTACGCTCGCCTCCCTTACCTCTTTCCTTCTTCCCTGCCTCAAAACTACTTACTGACCTAAGGAGCGACTACATCAAAGGCATTCCTTACTCATAACGCTCTCCACATTCCTAAGCATTAATTCTCTTTCAGCATTTTATTGCCATGATCATTTTAACGTCCGTTGTACTCATATCCAAGTATCACATTAATTAAAAAAAAAAACAAATCTGCCGAGCGCATTTATATTTTGCGGAAAGTTCAAAATGAACATTCCTCCCGGCCAACGCACCCACAATTTAAGCATGAATTATCTTGTCAGCCTTCTATTATCACTATAGTATCACCTACTAAATACAAAACTCACTATGACAGTGGGAGTTAATATCTTCACAAGAAAAAATTGAAAATTTTACGAAAAGAAATTGCAAGAAACTGCAACGAAAAATCCCCCAGACCCGGTGACAGACATAGCACTTGTAATAAGTTTATGGGACTTTAAAATACACGCAGAGAGAAAAATTAAAATTTGGTCGTCGCCTAGACGTCAGTATCAAAGAAACACAACATGCCATCTTATTGCCATGGGAATTCTTGTAGATTGTATTGTAACTTTTAAGATGTTCAACAACTACCAGAGTAAAAGAATCCTGAAGTATAATTATCAAAAATGTTGTTCATGAAGACATTTCTCAGATTTACACCAATGACACAAACGAAACAACATTAAAGGATTTAAAACAAAATCAAATTTTTGTCAATAGGCCATTTTAAGTATTCAAAAACTATTTCTTAAAAACAGTACAGCTTTTTGAATTTCACAAAGAATATGTCCACCAGAAATATATTTTTATGTATTTAAAGATTGTTACTTAAAAATGATACAGCTTTTTTGAATCTCACAAAGAGTGTGTGGACCAGAAATGCAGGTTCTGTGATAAATAGCCAGAAACAATTGACCAATTTCTATCAGATCGCAAGGTGGTGTCACCTACTAAATATCAAACTCACTATGACAGTGGGGGTTAAGATCTTCACAAGAATAATTTGCAACTTTTACGGAAGAGAAGCTACAAGAAACTGGTATGAAAATCCCCCAGACCCGGTGACAGTTTCTGGTTATTTATCACAGAACCTGCATTTCTGGTCCACACGCTTTTTGTGAGATTCAAAAAAGCTGTACCATTTTTAAGTAACAATCTTTAAATACATAAAAATACATTTCTGGTGGACATATTCTTTGTGAAATTCAAAAAGCTGTACTGTTTTTAAGAAATACTTTTTGAATACTTGTAACAAGTTTATGGGACTTTAAAATACACGCAGACAGAAGAATGAAATCTGGTCACCTAGACGTCGGTATTAAAGATGACAAAAAAAAACCTCCAAAAAAAACAGAACATGTTTTCTTATTGGCATGGCAATTCCTGCAGACTGCATTGTAACTTTTAAGATCTTCAGAAACTATCAGAATAAAAGAATCCTGAAGTATAAATGTCAAAAATATTGTTTATGAAGACAGTAATAATTCCAGTTGTAGATGAATTTCTCGGATTTGCACCAATGAAACAAACAAAACAACATTATAGGACTTAAAATCAAATTTTTGTCAATAGGCCATTTTAAGTATTCAAAAACTATTTCTAAAAAACGGTACAGCTTTTTGAATCTCACAAAGATAATCTACAAAAAGATGAAAATTTAGAAAATTATCTTTTAATTATACGATATTCGGTGTTTAATTAAAATGCTTATATATAGGGATTGTTTTTGAGAAAGAATAATTTGCAAGATTCGCACCAATTTAAACAATATTAAAAGACCTAAAAATGCAATATGATTTTTTTACCGTATTTACATTATTCGGACTATTGTCCTCATCTTTCTTGCCATTTGTACGACGTTTCGGTCCTTGTACGCTCAGGCAATCTTCAACTTCTATGAATTTCGAACCGAATCCTTTATTACAATCTCTGGGGTGTATGAACTCAATTCCTTGCCTAATGCCTTTTCTGGAAGTCATGAGTTATCTCCCTCTAACCCTGTAAGTTACTTGTTTACCAATGCTGTAACCTGGTATTGAACTCACAATTATTTGGGTCAAGTCACAGGAACTAACCAACGTCTATATCCACTGCGCCATGTGTCCTTAAGGACGTTGGACAACTGAAATTTGGGGATTTATAAACCTAATGTCCAGTAACTCTTTTTAATCAGAGTTCACATTGCCATTTTTCTTTTGTTACTGGTTTTCTCTAGTATTTTTTTTACTAGAGCTCATATTGCAATTTTTGACACTAAGGATTTTCTCTGGCACTCAGTATTACTAGTTTCCATATTGTGTTCATTTCTATGCTTGGCCGGCTTAGAAGATTTTTGTGGCCTAGCATATGCGCTGATTCCTTAAGTTTATATAGTATCCACTGGTGTTCTCTGTCTGTAATCATTCTGTATTACTGGTTCCCATATTGTATTCATTTCTATGCTTGGCCGGCTTAGGAGATTTTTGTGGCCTAGCATATGCGCTGATTCCTTAAGTTTATATAGTATCCACTGGTGTTCGCTATCTGTAATCATTCTGTATTACTGGTTCCCATATTGTATTCATTTCTATGCTTGGCCGGCTTAGAAGATTTTTGTGGCCTAGCATATGCGCTGATTCCTTAAGTTTATATAGTATCCACTGGTGTTCTCTATCTGTAATCATTCTGTATTACTGGTTCCCATATTGTATTCATTTCTATGCTTGGCGGGCTTAGAAGATTTTTGTGGCCTAGCATATGCGCTGATTCCTTAAGTTTATATAGTATCCACTGGTGTTCTCTATCTGTAATCATTCTGTATTACTGGTTCCCATATTGTATTCATTTCTATGCTTGGCCGGCTTAGGAGTTTTTTGTGGCCTAGCATATGCGCTGATTCCTTAAGTTTATATAGTATCCACTGGTGTTCTCTATCTGTAATCATTCTGTATTACTGGTTCCCATATTGTATTCATTTCTATGCTTGGCCGGCTTAGAAGATTTTTGTGGCCTAGCATATGCGCTGATTCCTTAAGTTTATATAGTATCCACTGGTGTTCTCTATCTGTAATCATTCTGTATTACTGGTTCCCATATTGTATTCATTTCTATGCTTGGTCGGCTTAGAAGATTTTTGAATTAAAGACAGATGATTTTTTTATCTTTATCGATCACCAAATTCAAATGTGTAAACGGTTAAAAAATATATATTTCCTCAAAGTTTTATCTAAACCTTGTGTAATATAAATAACCCCCATTTTATAGAAGTTTTAATACATGCTTAGTTCTTTGTCGCAAATAAAGTGATTTTTATCATTATTTTTGTCAATAGGTCATTTTATGTATTCGAAGACTATTACTTAAAAACGGTACACCTTTTATGGATCTCACAAAGTATGTGTTTACCAGAAATGTAGGTTCTGTGATAAATGTTTTATACTCCAGCAGCTTCTTTTCAACTCTAGCAGCTTATTTTCTACTACTACATCAGCTTCTTTTCTCGCACATCCCATCTGTGGAAATCCCCTCGATTTACTTGTTTCTCCGACAGCCACAATCTCCAAGAATTTAAATGTAAAGTTAATAGTCATCACTAACTCGCATTATCTCTCTCATTTAATTTCTGTAGTATTCTCATCACTCTCCTACCCGTTTCCTGAAACCACCTGTATTCTGTCACTCCTTCTCATACCTTTTCTGCTATGTAAACTCCCTGCACAACAGTGGCAGTATAATGCTTTGCTTGGGGCGAAAATATTATTAAAAATTAAAAAATAGACAAAAACGACCAATTTCTATCAGGTCTCACGGTAGTATCACCTACTAAATATAAAACTCATTATGACAGAGTTGGTTAATGTCTTCATAGGAAAATTGGCAACTTTTACGTAACAGAAACTGAAAGAAACTTATTCGAAAATCTCCCAGACCCGGTGGTAGTCATAGAACTTGTAACAAGTTTATGGGACTTTAAAATACACGCAAACAGAAGAATCAAATCTAGTCACATAGACGTCTGGATCAAAGACAAAAAAAAACAAACTAAAAAAAAAACAAAAAACAAAAAACAGAACATGTTTTGTTATTGGCATGGCAGTTCCTGCAGACTGTATTGTATCTGCTAATATCTTCAAAAACTATCAGAATAAAAGAATCCTGAAGTATAAATATCAAAACTGTTGTTCATGAAGATATTAATAATTCCAATTGTAGTTGGAATCCTCGAATTTTCACCAGTGAACCAAAGAAAACAACATAACAAACTTAAAAAAAGAAATATAATTTTTTAAAATCTTTATTGACCAACAAAATCAAATTTTTAAAAGTTTAAGAAAATTTATTTTCTCAAAGTTTTAGAAAAACCTTGTGTAATATATCTTTTTATCTTGGTTTTATTGCATGCTTAGTTCTTTGTCACAAATACACTGATTTTCTCATTATTTTTGTCAACAGGCCATTTTATGTATTCAAAATCTATTACTTAGAAGTGGAACAGCTTTTTTGAATCTCACAAAGAGTGTGTTAATCAGAAATACAGATTCTGCGACGAACAGCTAGAAAAAAATCGGCAATTTCTATCAGCTCGCAAGGTGGCATCACCAACTCAATTTAAAGCTCACTATGACAGAGTTGGTTAATATATTCACAAGAAAAGTTTGCAACTTTCACGGAAGAGAAACTGCAAGAAACTGGTATGAAAATCTCCCAGACCCAGTAGCAGACATGACCTGTAACAAGTTCATGGGACTTTAAAATACACGCAGCGAGACGAATAAAAATCTGGTCACCTAGACGTCGGTATGAAAGACGACAAAAACAGAACATGTCTTCTTATTGGCATAGGTGTTCCTGCAGACAATTTTATTTTTACTAAGATCGTCAAAACTAACCGGAATAAAAGAATCTTGAAGTATAAATTTCAAAAATGTTGTTCATGAAGATATTAATAATTCCAATTGTAGTTGGAATCCTCGGACTGACTACAAAACATTTCTATAGACACTTTGAAGGGATTCCTAGTAGCCAATGTCTTAAGGAAGTTCTTAAGCAAGTCCAGCTCACACATTACGAATAGCTTTATCAAATTAAATGTAGTGTTAGGTTCAGAATTTTTATTTTATAAAATTCACTAGCAGTATAGCCCGGCGTTGCTCGGGTGTAATGAAAGATTTAAAACTAATCCATGGTCTTGGAGCTCAGACTCTATGGACGTTGGCACGAAAGACTAAAAAGCAATAGTTGTTACCAGTTAAAGTGAAACCGTAGACTGAAAGAAAAATCAATGGAAAAAAGTCAAATTTTGATTTTCTGGTATCGATATCAAATAAGTTTTTCCGTCGTAAACTGAATTTTGAAGGCTAAATATGTCCTCTGAGTAAATGGTATCATGATTGAGACTAAGAACTACAATTATACCTACTTAGAGCCAAAAACCAAATGAAAGTGCTGAAAAAATACAGACATATAGGCAGATAAACAAACACACACACAAACATCTTGCCTTTTATATATATATATATTATCGATTTTCTGCACTATTGTAAGAATTGCAACCTTGAAACTTCTGAATATCCTTTCTTATGTCATTTTCTATGAGTGTATGAAATTTGATTAAAATCGGATCACTCATTCTATAACCCGATTTTTTTCGATTACCGATTTTCGATATTTATCGGGGGTACCTCGACACAAAATTTAGCTAAGAATACTTGCAGACGCTTATAGTACAACTTTGAAAATCGGTTCAGCCGTTTTGGAGTCTTTAGGTAACAGACACACACTCACACACACACACACACACACACAGACAGACAAAGTTTCATTTATAAATAAGTTTGGATCAGTAGAAACTGGCGTGAAGACATTTCTGACCTTAGGTCTCTGGTTGGCACCCAAATAAAAATAAGCATACTACAAAAATTAAAAGAAATAATAATAATAATAATAATAATAATAATAATAATAATAATAATAACGAAAAACTTTCAGGCAAATATTATGCATAATAACATGGATCCAAAATGCAGGTTTTGTGATAAACACCAAAATCTGTAAACAAACACTGGTATGAACATCACCCAGCACCGGTTACAGAAATAGAAGATGTAACCATTCTATGGGATTACACTATCTACACAGACAGAAAAATTGAAGCAAACAGGCCAGACATTATTGTTAAAAACCAGAAGGAGAAAACTTGTCTATTAATTGATATGGCTTGTCCAGCGGATTGTAACATAGCAAGCAAGGAATTTGAAAAACTGTCAAAATATAAAGACCTGGAAATTGAAATAGAAAAAATGTGGAAATTGAAAACAAGAGTTGTGCCAAGTGATAGTAGGTGCACTTGGAATGATAAAAAATGGAACAAAACAACACATTGAAAGAATCCCTGGAAACCCCAGCTTAAGAGATATACAAAAAATTGTCTTATTAAGTACAGCCCATACACTAAGGAAAACTTTATCTATGTAATGCTAGGGATGATATGGAAGATAGAAAAACATGAAATGGAGCCATAACAACACGCCACGACCTGCCTTAGGTCTCCCCGCAGACTTGGTTGGTAGTGAGACCAGAGCAGACATAGAAATATGATGAAAAATGACATAAAAATAATAATAATAATAATAATAATAACAACAACAAAAGCAACAACAGCAACAACAACAAAAAAAGCTTTAACGATGTCACACGCTTTTTCTTTGAGGCCTGTACCTGGTAAACCCTTATCAGACAGAATGTCATGTTGAGTACATTGACAGTCGTATAATTTGCAGAAGCGATATGTTATTTGTGTGTTCAATTCAATAGCCAAAGCACCACAAAGACTGGGAGTTCTCATCGTGTGTTTGGGAGGAGTGTTGTATATATATATATATATATATATATATATATATATATATATATATATATATATATCAAGAACTATTGTAAGGGATGAAATTTAACAAACTGGTAAAAGATATCGTTTGACGCGTTTCGTTCGTTAGGACATCATTGAACTGAATTTATGTTTACGTTCCGTTGACGACACATGAGAACGAAAGAAAATGAGGGCACAAAATTTGAGGTTGAAATCTATTTTTTAAATATAAGTTTTATGGATATAATCTGGAAGATTTCATTTAAATTCTTTATATTGTTTGTTTAAGTTTCCATCATTTTGGTCATCAAATCCTCCACAGTCTGGTGAAACGTTATATGAACATGGACGCAAAATGTTTTAATGATTACAAATTGAAACACAAACCAATATTTATATATATATATATATAGTCACCCGCAGACAGATCTGTTTTGCTGTATCACAGCTCATCAGTACGGTTAGACACCGATTGATTTTGAATCCAGGATTGAAACCCGACCGAATTGGTGTCAGTTGGCGATTCTAACTCAGAGCTATGGGCGTTCGGTAGAACGGGGCAAACTTTTTAGCTTTTATATTGTCATTATACACGCCCAATAGCTGAAAGTGTTCTAATTCATTGCTGAATGAACGATACGTTTATGCTAAAGTAGCTACTATATATATAGATAAAATTTAATTAAAATTTAATCTTTTGTTTTCTGTCAGCGATTCACGCTATGTTTACTTAAGTCGACTATTAAGAAAATGGAGTCGGTCGAGTAAAATGATTTTACGGAGAATAAATTTTCCCTCGCTCTCGACCGCTGGTCGAATGATTTCTTTTCCAAATCTCAAAGGTTGTATATATATGCTAAACATATACTGTTAAATTTATAAATATATATATATATATGTAAATTCTGAACATATAATATATATATATATGAGTAAATTCTAAACATATAATGTTAAATATAAGAGACAATGAATGTCTATTATGTTTAATCATAGTACATAATAATTACAATGAAGATGACAAAACTCTTAAAAACATAATACGCAGAAATGTTAAACCAATAAATGATAATAATCAAATTAAGAACGGGGCAAACTTTTTAGCTTTTATATTATCATTATACACGCCCAATAGCTGAGAGTGTTCTAATTCATTGCTGAATGAACGATGTTAAATATAAATATATATATATATATCTCAAAGGTTGTATATATATGCTAAACATATACTGTTATATATATATATATATATATATATATGTAAATTCTAAACATATAATATATATATAAGTAAATTCTAAACATATAATGTTAAATATAAGAGACAATGATAATTTGATAATAATCAAATTAAGCTCATCTTATATTATAAAAAAATTAAAACACTTGACCTCATAGTCTCTAATAACCCTACAAGCACACAACTAAATTCTCTACAGAAAACCAATGTAGTGTATCAATTTACATGCCCGTTCAGGGATTGTATCTCTGGTACTAATAATAAACCCACTAAATATATTGGTTTTACTACAACTTCTCTCTCCCGTAGACTTACATGTCACATTTCTGATCAGAGTACAACAAAACAACATTTCTTAGAAAAACATAGCCATGTAGGTAATATCAGAGAGATTTTAGTCAACTTTACAATAAATATTACTCATACACACAGCGGTGTGACGTCCTAGAACCGCATTACAAGGTTGCTATTTGGTAACTGTTATCCTTGCTTAGCAAAGTTTTATGTCAACACAAGATAAAATCGTCTTTGATGGTGAATGTTTTTATGTTAACGTATTTGTAACCTCTCTAAATATATATACTCTCTCTCTCTCTCTCTCTCTCTCTATATATATATATATATATTGTATCGAGGCAGCAGATAATTTTCTAAATATATTCTATTAAATATAACCGATGAATGTCTATTATGTTTAATCATGAGTCGTTCTAAACATCGTATTTTGGCTTTAATTTAAGGTGAAAATAAAGACAAATTTTTCCAACATTTGAATTATTTTTTATTGAGTTGGTTCTAAGCTTTCGGCCTACATGAGACAATTTTAGTAAGGTTGCAAGGACGTTAACATAAAAACATCCACCATCAAAGACGATTTAAACTTGTGTTGACATAAGCAACGATAATTCTTACCAAATAGCAAACTCAGTTCGTAAACTTGTAATGCGGTTCTAGGACGTCACACCGCTGTGTGTATGAGTAATATTTATTGTAAAGTTGACTAAAATCTCTCCTGATATTACCTACATGGCTATGTTTTTCTAAGAAATGTTGTTTAGTTGTACTCAGATCAGAAATGTGACAGGTAAGTCTACGGGAGAGAGAAGTTGTAGTAAAACCAATATATGTAGTGGGTTTATTATTAGTACCAGAGATACAATCTCTGAACGGGCATGTAAAATGATACAATACATTGATTTTCTGTAGAGAATTTAGTTGTGTGCTTGTAGGGTTATTAGAGACTATGAAGTCAATTGTTTTAATTTTTTTATAATATAAGATGAGCTTAATTTGATTATTATCATTTATTGGTTTAACATTTCTACTTATTATGTTTTTGAGAGTTTTTCATCTTGTTTGTAATTATTATGTATTTTGGCTAAACATAATAGACATTCATTGTCTCTTATATTTAGCAGTATATGTTTAGCATATATATATACAGCCTTTGAGATTTTAAAAAGAAATGCATCGACCAGCGGCCGAGAGCGAGGGAAAACTTATTCTCCGTAAAATCATTTTACTCGATCGACTCCATTTTCTTAATAGTCGACTTAAGTAAACATAGCGTGAATCGCTGACCGAAAACAAAAGATTAAATTTTAATTAAAAATGTGTTAAAAAGGAATTAAAATTAAAAAAAATAATAACAACAACATTAGATCTTTCCTCTTAGTAATAGCATAAACATTTTGATGATAAAACTTTATTTTTAAGTCTGAGGCCTTTTAATATCATGATCAGCCGTTATTTTTTTTTTGGTTTCATTTGGCAATTGAGTGGAGGTACCTAAATTCGTAGTTTCTTTCTTCTGTTTGACTAAAACCTCTATCTCATAGATGATAAAAAAAATAACAAATCTGATTTTCTCAACGATTTTCTATGAAAAAAATACTCACATTTTGTCTCAACTCTGGAAGCGTTACTTAAACGACTGTTTACATTGACCGAGACGATAAAAGCCAAGAGTTTAATAATGTTATTGTAGGTCATTCTAAGTAACTTGTGAATCTTCAATGGCATAATTTTGGGTTGTAAAAAGAATCAGTTTCCTTTTTCTATATTTAAAGAGTCACGTTTCATTCCGAGATTTTTAATCAACCGCGGACGAGTAAAGCAATAAACTTTAATCGCCCAATTAAGTTTTTAATCGACTGAGTCGATCGGGCGAGTGTAATCTCAAATGCTATATATATATATATATATATATATATATATATATCTTTTAAGCATGCCAGAATAGATCAATTGCAAACAAAGTGTCTGCTTGTTTTTAATAAATTCCGTTCGTACTCACGGATAATCTTTCATGTAAGTCAGTTAAGTGCCTTACGTGAAACACGCTTGGGCGATCATGTCTCGAAAGAGACACGACTGACTGGACAGAAGATTATCCCGCAGTAGGTTGCCATTGCTTTCTGCGGTAGACTGATTGCCGATTAAGGCTATAGAACCCAATCTGTCCTGCCATTTGACTCATAGCTGGAGGGAGAAGAGATAGGTTATATTCCATTATTATATTTAGTATAATTAGTGGGGGATCAGTTTATTACTTCATAACAATAGAAAACCGACCCCCCACTTTATGTCCAGTAGACGTTTTAATTATGTTTCCAACTATTATATTCAGTCTTTCAGTTATGTGCCACAAGTGATACACGCTTGGGCGATCATGTCTCGAAAGAGACATGACTGACTGGGCAGAAGATTATCCCGCAGTAGGTTGCCATTGCTTTCTGCGGTAGACTGGTTGCCGACCAAGGCTATCTTTCATGTACAATACTTAAAAGATGTAAGAAATACGCTGTAACTTTAACAGTTAATGTTATTATCCATTTCTCAGAGTTCACAAGTAGTTTCAATCACCTTCGGATATGATCTTCTTCAGCGGTGTACGTTTTGGTAACAAATTACAGGTGAAGAGGCTCATCCCTTGTTTCCTGTTTAGGATGTGGTTTCCGGTTTTCTCTTTTCCAATCTTTTCACTCTTTTCCTTTATTATTTTTTTTTTTCAATTGGAGTAGATAGACTAAACTATCGCCCGGTTCACACTCCACCCACATCTATTGAACAGGTGAAGAGGCTCATCCCTTGTTTCCTGTTTAGGATGTGGTTTCCGGTTTTTCTCTTTTCCAATCTTTTTACTCTTTTCTTTTTTTTTTTCAATTGGAGTAGATAGACAAAACTATCGCTCGGTTCACACTCCACCCACGTCTATTGAACAGGTGAAGAGGCTCATCCCTTGTTTCCTGTTTAGGGTGCGGTTTCCGGTTTTCTCTTTTCCAATCTTTTCACTCTTTTCCTTTATTATTATTTTTTTTTTCAATTGGAGTAGATAGACTAAACTATCGCCCGGTTCACACTCCACCCACATCTATTGAACAGGTGAAGAGGCTCATCCCTTGTTTCCTGTTTAGGATGTGGTTTCCGGCTTTCTCTTTTCCATTCTTTTTACCCTTACGTAGCCCCCTGCGCATCAGTGGCGTTACCGCCTTGCTCGGGGTGATATGATTAAAAAAAAAAAAATTTCACGTTGTAATGAATGATACGCAATTTGTCAACTGTTACATTTAGAGCAAGAAGAAAATTTACCGTAATGTTTAGCAACTCGGTCTTGCTATTATTTTTTGTTACCAAAACTTACACCCGGGAAGATGATTTCGGAAGGAGATTAAAAGTACTTGTTGAACATTGAGAAATAGAAAATAAAATCAACTCTCAGTTACAGCCCGTTTCTTACATCTTTCAATTATAATACGCGAAATATTATCCATGAGTACGAACAGATTTTATTAAAATTAAGCTGACAGAATGTTTATTTAATCTGACATGTCTAAAAGAAAATTTGCTTCCGAGTTTGAAGTTTTGTGAAGTCATTACTTTGTTGTCATCAATTCTCATAGCTTTTTTATAATCTTCTTCCTCCATATTAATCATATTAACGTTCTATATCTCGATATCAAGCACTTTACGATAAAAATATGTTTGCCAAAATATTTTTTTCACAGTAAACCCCTAAAAAAATACATTGTTTGCATTAAACATCATCACAACTCAGCGCAATATATATATATATATATATCCCAACTGAAAAGGACTCGAGGTTTTTTTTATCTTGAGTTCTCTGGCATTTATTTTATTATGAACAGTGTTCAATATAATGAGTATTATAGAGCTTAATATAATATAATTATATGGTTATGTCAATTTTTCATTGCTACATGGAAATTTCTATGTTTCGAGATTAATTCTCATCATCAGGCAATGCTGGTGTGGTTGTGCAGACGATTTACATTCAAATGACAAATACTTTCGGTTTACTGTGAATGTATGTGGGTGTTTTTGTGTGTGTGTGTGTGTGTGTTCGGCTAATCAGAATGGGGATTCACTTAGGGGTTTGACCTCGGCTAATGAGGAAGTGTTCAATAAACATACCGATTTTTATAAAACTGCATTGAAAAATAGTGGATACATAAACCCAAATATTAAATATGTAAAAAGAAAAGCAACCCTCGAAGAAAAAATAGGAATAGGAAAATCATCTGGCACACACCCCCTTACAAGCAGATGACAAATGGTAGGTTGGGGAGAAAATTCCTCGAGCTAATTAGGAAACACTTCACGGAGAAAAATCTACTTAGTAAGATCTTTAATAGAAACACTATAAAATTAAGTTACAACTGTATGAATAATCTAGAAAAAATTATAAAAAACCGCAATAATAATATTTTTTAAAAATTCCAACAAAACTAGTAAAAATAACCAGACAACAGAAAATAACAATTTAGACGAGAAAAAATGTAATTGTAAAAACCCCATAAACTGTCCGCTAGAAAATAGGTGTTTGACGAAATCGATGATATATCAATGCGAAATATGGACGAAGGAAAACCCAAACAATATAAAAGTCTATATAGGGAGCACTAAAAACACTCGAAAGCAGAGAATGTACCAGCATACCTCTTCATTTAATAATAGCAAATACAGAAATAGAACATCCCTATCGAGATATCATTGGTACCTAAGGGAAACAAAAAAGACACCCAAAATAAAATGGAAAATCCTAAAAGAAGCTAAAACATGTAAGTCCTTAAATGAACGATGTTCATTATGCTTATATGAAAAACTATTTATTATTAGATCCCTTAAAAATAAAAATTTATTAAATAAATGTAACGAAATTAATGTCATATGTAGACATTGTAAATTATTCACATTAGAAAATGGATAAAACCTAAATTAAATAACATGCTCACCGATGAATTAGGTAAAAATAGAAATGAAAATAAAAAATAAAGCCAAAGACAGAATAAGTTAGTTGTCCTTTTCTCCTTTTTTTTTCTTATAATTCTTCTCCCCCCCTTTGTATCAGGATAGTAAACTTTACAGCAAATTGATAGATGTAGCGAAAAAATAGCAGTTCGGGTTTTACTCGAAGGAAAGCAGACAAGAGGGGAATAGGGTCAAGGAAAAAGAAAAAAAGAGGAGGTAAAAAGTTGGTTAGCACGTAAATTCCTCGAGGTCAAACCCCTAAGTGAATCGCCATTCTGATTAGCCGAACACACACACACACACACACACACACACACACACACACACACACACACACACAAAACACCCACATACATTCACAGTAAACCGAAAGTATTTGTCATTTGAATGTAAATCGTGTGCACAACCGCACCAGCATTGCCCGATGATGAGAATTAGTCTCGAAACATAGAAATTTCCATGTAGCAATGAAAAATTGACATAATTATATCTATATCTATATCTATATATATATATATATGAGTAGATGGTAAATATCGATCTCAAATATGTGAAAAACTTTACCTATCTTGGAAGTAAGGTCAATTGGAATGCTTCTCTTGATGATGAAATCATAAATCGAATTGTTAAAGCAACTAGTGCTTTTGGGAAACTGCGCCATCGGTTATAGGATGATAGGGGGTTTAGCTTAAGGACTAAAGTACTTTTGTATAAAGCAGTTGTGCTAACGACGCTGCTCTATGGATCGGAATCATGGACAGTCTAAAATATTCACATCCAGAAGCTTGATGCATTCCACAAAAATTGCCGTCGAACAATTTGTGGTCTCACCCTAGGCAATCGGATGTCTAATGCGGACCTGTTCACGCTCTGCGGTATTAGCGGGATTGAAAGCTCTTTGATGCAATCATAGCTGCGTTGGGCAGGACATGTCTTACGTATGGAAGATGACCGGAGACCAAAGCAAGTGATGTACGGTGAGTTCAGCAGTGGATGGCGGAATGTGGGTAGACCTCTGCTTCGCTTTAAGGATAAGCTGAAAATGAATTTGACATGTAGAAATATTCCTCACCGTGATTTTGAACGAATTGCTTCTCAACGAAATGAATGGAGATCTGCCTGCCAGAGGGGCATCAAGCAGTTCTCTGAGACTGAGATTGACCAGCTGCGCGTAAGACGTGAGAGAACCAAAGCATCTGCAAGTGTCCCAGCCGATCATTCGTGCAATCTCCCTTCTTGCCTCCATTGTGGGCTTGTTTGCAAGTCTCTTGCAGGACTCAAATGCCATTTACGATTGAGTAAGTACAGGCATGCTACATCGAATTAAACAGTTGTCTACACCTCATACGTCGAAATCGATGGGAGAGTCCATCATAACTGTAAATTTATTTTTAAACCCGTCTCGAAAAAGCCACCGAGTATAAACGCGGAGGGGAAAAATGGAAACAAAAAAGAAACAAACTAAGCACATGAATATTAGTCAAAGTACTAAACAAAAGAAAAAAAAATCCGAGACGAGGAACCTAACACGTAAAGCGCTCAATACAATAGCAGAGCAATTAAATAAGTAAGAAGCTAGACCAGAGCCAACGGACCTACCAAGGTTTCACCAAATGGTTTGGTGAAACCTTGGTAGGTCCGTTTGCTCTAGGTTAGCTTCTTACTGTTATATATATATATATATATATATATATATATATATATATATATATAAAGTAAAATAAATTTTCAAAGTTCAAAAATGTTGAATGAACATTTCAACATAAAATCCCTAAGAGAGATTTTACATCTCTTCAGCAACGACCCTTCTTTCAAAATGGAAATAAAAAATAAGAATAAAAAGAGAGAGAAAAAAAAAAGGTAGAAAAAATAATAACAATAAAAATATCATTGAGTTTTCTTCCTGTATCATTTTTTAATATTAAATTTTTAATATTAATTAGGATCAGGTTCTTGGGATTTACCTTCCTACTTCCGCATATATATATATATATATATATATATATATATATATAAATATGTGTGTGTGTGTGTGTGTGTGTGTGTGTGTGTGTGTGTGTGTGTGTGTGTCTGTCATTTGAAATTAGGAAATGTATTTCTGGATAAAATGGTTAATCTTATGAAACGACGGCCGAGACAATGCCAAATGATAAACCAAAGAGTTCCTGACAATTTCTGCAAAGATCCCATTCAGACAATATATATATATATATATATAGCAATAAATTTTAACATTGAGTTATATTAGGAGTTTGGAAGTTGCCTGACAAAATACTACGTTATATAAATATATGCATTTATATTTGCTGTATTTTTATATTAAGCTCTGTCTTAAAGTAATATTTCGAAAGTTGCAAATAAAAAATCTTCTTCGTTCCTTATTAATTTGGATATATATATATATATATATATATATATATATATATATATATATATACTATAGTCATCCTCAGACATATCTGTTTCGCAGCTCATCAGTACAGTTAGACTCCGTTTGCTATTTAACCCAGGATTGAAACCCGACCGAATTGGCGTCAGTCAGCGATTCTACCTCTGGGCTACGAGCGTTCGGTAGAAGAAAGCAAACTATATATATATATATATATATATATATATATATATACATATATATATATATATGTGTGTGTGTGTGTGTGTGTGTGTGTGTGTGTGTGTGTGTGTGTGTGTGTGTGTGTGTTTGAGCATGTTATTTTAAATAAATGGAAAGCATATTCCTGGAGAAAATGTTTAACGATAGCTGAGACAATACCAATGATGAATCAAAGATTTCCTTACCATTCCTGCAACGATCCCATTCGGAGAATTCGTATCTCTTATCATTATACTGAACACCGGCCATATTGAACATCATACGGATGATCTCGGCACGTCCACGGCCATTGAAGTAATGAAGGGTGTAGTTAGGCATGGTGAATCTTCAACGGTGAACACAGAGAGCGTGCGAACTGCTTGGTTTCCACCTGATGAAATTTCTTGTGAGGACGAACAACCGATGTTCTCTATATTTATACACTAAGCTAAAAAATGTCGGACGGAATAAATTGCTATGCCCCGGAAAACGTTTCACAAGTGCTTCGTCCAAGGTCGGCTGTTTAATATTCCTCACTCGGTGACAATCGTATAATTCTCGCTTGTGCTTTGACTGACGAGAAGAGTCCCTCATCTGGATGACAAATGATAATTATTAGGTCCTTTTCTTTTCATGGATAGGCTGAGATTTAACGACGGCAAATTAAACTTACTTAATTCCACCCTTTCTATGTCCTTGGATCGGTCACTGTCTAAATTATTGATTTCTTGTTGAAGAGATCAAGATAAAACAATCCCAAAATTACATTGAATGATCGCATTTCAATCCTGATTTTGAATTTCGCTTTTTATTCAAGTAAATATTTTCTTTGCTTTTCACGATATGCAAACATTAGGTTTGATACGGATCAAGAAAAAAACATTAAAAATGGTCGAATCAAGAAACAAACATTAAAAATGGTCGAATCAAGAAAAAAATTAAAAATGTCGAATCAAGAAAAAAATTAAAAATGTCGAATCAAGAAAATTGTGATATAGATTAAACATTTGCTATAATTTCTTTTTTTTTTTTGGTATTACGAATAGAAATCATAATTTTTGCTCAATATATTAGGCTAAATACAAATATAAAATTGGATTTTAGTCATGATCATTATCGGACAGCATTATAATATTTTTCTGTTATTCATTTTTTAAATCATATCACCCGAAGTAAGGCAATAAATCCACTAAGACACACAAGTTTATTGAATACGAAAGAATAAGGAATGAAGTGACATTGTTTAGGAGTGAGTAAAAAAGAATAACAAACAAGAATCCGGTAGATAACAATTGGCAATGCATTTAAAATATTAAAGATCAAATTTTGGTGGAAAACATGGAACCGAACAAAAATATCCACAAACGAGAAATGTAAGAGAAGAAACACTTATAACAGAACTTACGGTTGCATCTAACTAATTAAAATGAAAACTGACGAGAACTTGTCGCAAATCTTACACTGTACTAATATTTATAAAATCTATTAAGTGTAGCGAAGAGTTCATTCGAACAATCATCATGAATATATTTATAAAAAAGGGACAATGAAGTTTGAATGTGCGTCTCGGTGCAAGGGGATATCGACTCAGAAAGAGAAATCGGAGAGCCGAGTTCGAATTCCAGTTGATTTGCTTGCATTCATTTACGCGTATAAAGAAACTGTTGGAATAGCAGAAACGGTTACATTTAAATGTAAGAGAAGAAACACTTATCACAGAACTTACGGTTGCATCTAACTAATTAAAATGAAAACTGACGAGAACTTGTCGCAAATGTTACACAGTACGAATATTTATAAAATCTAGGAAGTGTAGCGAAGAGTTCATTCGAACAATCATCATGAATATATTTATAAAAAAGGGACAACGAAGTTTGATGTGCGTCTCGGTGCAGGGGATATCAACTCAGAAAGAGAAATCGGAGAGCCGAGTTCGAATTCCAGTTGATTTGCTTGCATTCATTTACGCGTGTAAAGAAACTGTTGGAATAGAAGAAACGGTTACATTTAAATGTAAGAGAAGAAACACTTATCACAGAACTTACGGTTGCATCTAACTAATTAAAATGAAAACTGACGAGAACTTGTCGCAAATCTTACACTGTACTAATATTTATAAAATCTATTAAGTGTAGCGAAGAGTTCATTCGAACAATCATCATGAATATATTTATAAAAAAGGGACAATGAAGTTCGATGTGCGTCTCGGTGCAAGGGGATATCGACTCAGAAAGAGAAATCGGAGAGCCGAGTTCGAATTCCAGTTGATTTGCTTGCATTCATTTACGCGTGTAAAGAAACTGTTGGAATAGAAGAAACGGTTACATTTAAATGTAAGAGAAGAAACACTTATCACAGAACTTACGGTTGCATCTAACTAATTAAAATGAAAACTGACGAGAACTTGTCGCAAATCTTACACTGTACTAATATTTATAAAATCTAGGAAGTGTAGCGAAGAGTTCATTCGAACAATCATCATGAATATATTTATAAAAAAGGGACAATGAAGTTTGAATGTGCGTTTCGGTGCAGGGGATATCGACTCAGAAAGAGAAATCGGAGAGCCGAGTTCGAATTCCAGTTGATTTGCTTGCATTCATTTACGCGTATAAAGAAACTGTTGGAATAGAAGAAACGGTTACATTTAACTACTTCAAAGGTAATAAGGTGTGATCTAAATTCTAATCAAGTATTACTTAAATTAATGGGGTCAGGGTACCAGGAAAAAGAGTTCCTAAAAGCAGTTGGCATAAAAATATTTGTAGAAAAGACAGAGGGATGAATCACCCTGGCAGTGAGATAGTGCCTAAAGGCGAGCTGCCAAATAAGGACCGATTTGGTTGTCGATTTTTCTTTGGATTTTGTCAAGAACCTTGAGTTGAACAGCAAGAGCAACCGGCCAGATATGACAACATTATTCAATGCACGGACAAATGGTAGATTTGTAAATGTGCAAAATGGATTCTGACGAAAACCTCTAGGTGAATAGCAAGAGCAACCGGCCAGATATGGCAACAATATTCAACATACGACCGAATGCTAGTTTTATTAATGTGGTAAATTGATTCTGAGGAGAACCCCGAGATGAATAGCAGCAGCAACCGACCAGATATGGCAACAGTATTTAGCACACAGACAAATGCTAAATTTATAAATGTGCAAAATGGATTCGGACGAGGACCTTGAGATGAATAGCAAGAGCAACCAGCCAGATATGGCAACAGTATTCAACACACGGACGAACGCTACATTCATAAATGTGCGAAATAGATTCTGACGAGAAAGATTTTCTGGCCCTTCACAGTGACCCAACTTTCCTACTAGTAGATGCAGCTATAGATTCGATGTAATTGTTCCAATTCAGATTGGTTGAGAAATGAAGGGCGAAGAGGCGCAGTGCGTTGCTCCCTGAAAAACTAGCGTCATTTATTTTGAAGGCAGGTATAAATGTTTCTCTGTGGTGGTTAAAGGAGAACAGTATTGTTTTGGAGGCATTAAAATTTATGAGGAAGGAAATTACTTTCTTTTAAAGAAAATCTTTATTTACCACTCTTCAATCTAAAACATTCATACTCTGAAACTTTTAAAGATAGTTTTTTCAGTGAGAAAGTGGCTGAATGCAAGCTGTCAAGTCAGGATCGATTATAGCTTTTGGATTTTGTCGAGAACTTCGACGGGAATAGCAGGAACACCCGACCGGGTGTGACAACAGTCTTCAATATATAGACGACTGGTAGATTTACAAATGTGCAAGATGAATTATTGTAATATAACAATCTAGGCCCACCCGAGGAAGTGAGGAAGCGGGGGCGTTTTCCGGCCGTTGAAAGGAACGGATGGTTGTTTGACCTTATTTCCGGCAGTAGCGGAAATGGCTACAAGAGGCAAACAGAACAGGTGTCTCTGAGAATTACGTGGGCGTGCGTAGGCGAGGCAAAAAATCGGAAGTACCGGTTTGGAGATAAAAAAGACCTCGGGCACGGATTTCACGACAGACCAGTCTGGGCAGAGAGACAGAGTCAGGCAGAGAGCCAGACCAGACCAGAGGAGCAACAGATACGACACCCCCCGTCAACCCATGGAAGCGCGCTCTCACTCTCTGTTCACTAGGCTACACGGTCCATCGTTCATTAATAAAAATATCACTTGATATATTTTTATATACATGCTTGTTTGTTGTTTGTCGATATACAACATTATGACGAGAAAAGCTTTCTCATCCGGCACAGTGACCCAACTTTCATACTAGTAGATTCAGCTATAGATTTATAAATGTGCAAGATAGATTCTGACGAGAAACATTTTCTGGCCCGGAACAGTGACTAACTTTCTTAGCAGTAGATACAGTTATAGATTCCATGCAATTGTTCCAGTTCAGATTGGTTAAAAGTGATGCCAAGGAGACGGAGTGTGTTATTCTCTGTGAGATTAGCATCGTCAACTCTGATAGGAGGCAGGAAAGTTTGTCTACGGTGTTTAAAGGGGTGCGATTTTTGTCTGAGAGGCATTAAAATTTGCAATCAATTTTTTTTATCATTTCACCCCAAGCAAGGCATTCCACTGCCACTATAGCGCAACGGGTTACATAGGGGAAAGTGATGAGAAAGAGTGGTTAGATATAGGAAATCTCAGAAGGAGTGTGATAGACGTGTAGGGATACCGAGGATGAGGATTGGGTAGATGGCATGAGCGTTTGAGAGAATGGGTGCGAGATAGCGTGTTAGGAGGTGTCTATTGACCTTACATTTAAACTCCTGGAGGTTGTAGCCGTCGGGGAAGCAAGGATGCGGAAGGGAATTCCACAGCCGGAAGTGCGAGAAAAGAAGATGTTGGAGTAGAAATTGCGATTACATTTCATCGGTTTCACTGTAAAAGCGTGGGTCCTAGTTGCTAATCTAGTATCTCGTGCAAATTCATACCTAGGGGCACCAGTGATCTAAGTTTATCGGAGCAGAAGCCTTGAAAGTATTTATGGGAGAGGCACAGTTAAGCCACGTCAGGCCGGTGAGAGAGTGACTGCAGTCGGTCTGCCAATCCACCACTTGCGTAAGGGATTGGCTCATTGAAAAATTCATGGTGTGGACACCAGTAAGGTCGGTGACAGAGTTCTCCAGCCACTTGGTGTGGTGGGCGTTAAAGTCACCAAACACAAATATATTGGCAAATGGATGAGAAGAAATGGCCTTGTCGATATTGTCAGAGATGCTGTCAAGTACCGAACAGTCAGAGGATTGGCCCAGTTGATTGTAGGTTCGTTGCAAGAGCAGCAGTCAGGTTTACTATGTCGGCGGTAATGTCAGCATTTGCCTCTGCAACTGCGACACTGTCAGCACTCTGCCTTCGGGTAGAGGGCGCTCTCTGCTTCCGAGCAGAGAGCAATAACCCAGTCGTGGTTCCGCCGAAGGGTAGAACCACGACTGGGCAAAAATAGACAGACATTTTTTTGCCCGGCTATATGGCCGGGAATACCCACAATAAAATGACCATGTGTCACATCCAGCCTTGCGTGGGAAGGCTAGTAAATACAGTCAGGTTTACTATGTCAACCCTGACAGATCTCTTATTGTGATGGTAGTAAATGATAGTGTCTTCTGTATATATGCCCATTTGGGAACTGATAACCTCAGAAAGTGTTGTGGATCTTCGTCATCAATTTGTTGTGGAGTTGTGGCGAAAGTACGCCGCAAAGTTGTAGTGACTGCTTTGTGCCGGAAGTAAGACACGGAACAAGATGGTGGGTCAAAGAGTGTATTAGTATAACAAGAAAAAATATATCCAAAGAAGTGTTATAAAAATTAATAAAGAAAATAAGTCCGAAGGTATTCTGCAATATTCAGTCGCCTTCCCACCAAGGCAAAACGTAGCACAAGGCCGTTTTAATATGAGTTCTCCTGGCCATATAGCACGGCCAAAACATTCCGTCTAATATTTCCCAGTCGAGGCTCTACCCTTTGGCGGAACGGCATTTAATTGCAGTATTTAATTACCTTCCCAATAAAGGTAAGAGTTGGCACATTTAGCCCGGCCAAAGATATTCCTGTCTAATGTTTCCCAGTCGAGACTCTAACTTTCGGCGGAGCGTCGACTAGGTTAATACTCACCGCCCGAAATCAGAGAGTTCAACAGTGTGCAAGGCAGTTACTGTGCGTGACTGCAGTACTTAGTGGCCTTCCCACTGAGGCAAAATGTGGCACAAGGCCTTTTTAATGTGGGTTATCCGGCCATATAGCCCGGGCAAAAATTCCTGTCTGATTTTTCCCAGACGAAACTCACCGCCCGATGGTAGAGATTTCGACGATAAGCAAGGCGGTTAAATTTCACATCACTTCTCTGGTGGAAGTCAGGCAAGTAAACATATATGTAGCAAGAGGAATTATTATTATTATTATTATTATTATTAGTAGTAGTAGTAGTATACCCGTGTCGTTAAAAATGACGACAAAATATTTGAGAGTAATATTAGCTATTTCCTCACAAGTTATTCCCCCCTGTACGCGACAGGAAATAATATATATATATTTGGCATTCACATACAAGACTGTTTTGCTGTATCTGTATTTTGGAGCTAGACATCTAATTCCTTCTGGCCGGGATTGATGTCAATCGGAGTCTGTACCCCTTAAGCCATAGACGCACAGAAGGATAGAGGGGAAATTTTAGCGTGTTATGAACTTAGATCACTAGTGCCCCCTAAATACGAATTTGCAGGAGATACTAGATTAGCAACTAGATCCCACCTGTAATATAACAATCTGGCCCCACCCGAGGAAGGCTGATGCAAGCGAGGGTGTTTCCGGTCGTTGAAAGGAACGGATGTCGTTTGACCTTATTTCCGGCAGCAGCGGAAATAACTACAGAGGCAAACAGAACAGGTGTCTCTGAGAATTACGTGGGCGTGCGTGGGCGAGGCAAAACCGGAAGAAAAAGTCCCGGTTCTGGAAGATTATAAAAAGACCTCGGCACACGGTTTCGCCAGTAGAAGAGCAACAGAGATCGGCCGGTGAAGAGAGACACAACAGATAAGACTACACTCCCGTCAACCCATTAGAAGCGCGCTCTCTCAATTCTCTGTTCCCTATTCTACACGGTCCATCGTCATTAATAAAAATATAACTTATATTTTTATATATATGCGTGTTTGTTGTTTGTCGATATATAACACCACCCTTTTACAGTGAAACCGATAAAATGCAACCTCAACTTCTACTCCAACAGTTTCTTTCCTCGCACTTCCCGACTGTGAAATTCCCTTCCACACGATTGCTTCCCCGACGGCTACAATCTCCAGGAGTTTAAATGTAAGGTCAATAGACACCTCCTAACACACTAACCTGCTCCCATTCTATCAAAAACTCTTCCCATCTGCCCAACCCTCATCCTCGCTATCCTTACTCATCTGTCACCTTCCTTCTGACATTCCCTATGTCTAACCACTCCTTCTCTTTACCTTCCCCTATGTAGCCCCATGCGCAATAGTGGCAGTGGAATGCCTTGCTTGGGGTGAGATGACTAAAAAAAAATATATATATATATATAAGCGGTGTATACACATGCCAGCCTCAGGAAGAAAAACGTAGAAATGGAAACATTTCTAAATTTTTTTCTCGAGAGATAGCTCAATCGTAATGATCATAATTAATTAGTCATCCACGTACAAACTTGTTTCGCTGTATCACAGCTTATCAGTGTGGCTAAACATCTACTTGCTTCTAGCCGGGATCGAAACTCGACCGATTTGGTGTCAATCGGAGTCTCTACTCCCTAAGATATATATATATATATATATATATATATATATATCGCCGACTGACGCCAATTTGTCAGAATTCAATCTTGGGTAAAAAGCAATCGGATGTCTAACCGTACTGATGAGCTGTGATACAGCGAAACAGATCTGTCTGCGGATGAATAAGGAACGAAAAAAATATTAACAACTTTCAAAACATTAATTTAAAACAGTGCTCAATATAAAAATAGAACTATGAATATATATTATAAATTATAGTTTAAAATATTTGCTTCGTTTGTCCAAGGAGTTAGTTCTGGATACGTGTTTTGAGTGCATCGTGTTAATTTTTTGTGGGTTTTTTTTTTTGCTTTTGGTTTGTTATTTTGTTAGGTTTTTCTTTATTATAGCTTTGTATTTCCATTAAAATAGAGATTATCATTATTGTTAGTAGTAGTAGTTGTATCTCCACAGATTATCCCCCAGACAGGAGGTTATATATATATATATATATATATATATATATATATATATATATATATATACTACCGACCATAAGTTTAGGACCACCCAAATTTTTCCACAATGCTTATAAAATTTAATTTTTAGAAGAATCAAATTCGCCTAGTTTGTATTTTTTGTTATTCTTATGCAGATGTCAACTAAAAAAAGGATTCTTTTCACCATTAAAGTAATCATTTACTCAGTTTGCTACTTGACTCCTCTTACTGTGATCAAGTTTTTGCCGAAAATTCAGATTTATTCAGATATTATCATGACGGTATAATTTATTTTTGTACAATTGTGAGCAACAATGAAATATGTCTATATTTATTCTTCTAAGACATAAAATCTGTTATTTTTCTTTCTTAGAGAATAAATATAAGTGGTCCCAAACTGATGGTCGGTAGTATATATATATATATATATATATATATATATATATATATATATATATATTCTAAACATATGCTGTTAAATATAAGAGACAATGAATGTCTATTATGTTTAATCATGAGCCGTTCTAAACGTCGTATTTTTGCTTTAATTTCAGTTGAAAATAAAGACAAAATTTCTCCAATATTTGGATAATTATTTATTGGTTTTCTTCTAAGCTTTCTAAGCTTTTATATATATATATATATATATATATATATATATATATATATTATCCTACTTAGCTTTCTACCATGTGGTGTCTTCAGGCTATTTGCAATAACTGATTTATCCGATTTTTTGAGAACGCTCACGTAATGAAGATTGTTTGAAAGAAACAATTTTCAAAATTAGAAGAAATTATAACGTTTTCATCCATGGTTTTATGACACTAATAACCATATCATAAAATTACCTATTAGAGTCATAGAATCATGGATGAAAACGTTATTATTTCTAATTTCAAAAGATATTAGAAATGAGCTGTAACGTTGACAAATGTTAATTTCATTAATGTTTTGTAAGGTACCCAAGTATTTTCAACCTCTTTCCGAGGTCATCTTCAGGGATGTGAGTGATGTTAACAAATGCAATCGGAAAACTGTGTTCCTAAAAATCACTGTACATTTTTTCTGCTTCAAATGTAACGGTTGACAAATTGACAACGTTCATTAGAACGTGAAAATTATCCAAAATTATATGTTGTCATGTCATAGTCATAAACGTGAAAAAAAACTGTTCTTTTTACAAACATTTTAGAACATTACTACAATATTCATAGCTGATTCTCTTAATTGACGGCTTTAGTGTTTTAATGAATATTGCCTCGAGAATCTGTAGTTTGATTTTGTTTGCTTATTTTTAATGAAATCATTTCATACGCAGAGATAATCTTTCGCGTATTACAATCAAAAGATAGCATAAATGAATTGTAACGTTGACAAATGTTATTTTCATTCATTTCTTAAGGTACCCAAGTACTTTCAACCTCTTTCCGAAGTCATCTTAAGGGGTCTGAGTTATGTTAACAAATGTAACCGAAAAATCTAAACTTATTTATAAATGGAACTTTGTGTGTGTGTGTGTGTGTGTGTGTGTGTGTGTGTGTGTGTGTGTGTGTGTGTCCGTTACCTATAGACGCCGAAGTGTCTGTGAGTGTTCTTAGCTAGGTTTTGTGTCGATGTGCCCCCGATAAATACACTCATAGACAAAGACAGAAGAAACGATATTCAGAAGTTTCAAGATTGCAGTTCTTACAATAGTGCAGAAAATCGATAATATATATATATATATATATATATATATATAAGGCAAGATGTTTGTGTGTGTGTCTGTTTATCTGTCTGTATTTTTTTCAGCACTTTTATTTTAGTTTTTGCTTCGGGTTTGTCTCTAAGTAGGTATAATTGTAGTTCTTAGTCTCAGCCATGATACCATTTACTCAGAGGACTTATTTAGCCTTGAAATTTCAGTTTACGACGAAAAAGACTTACTTGATATCGATACCAGGAAATCAAAATTTGACTTACATCCATTCATTTTTCTTTCAGTCTACGGTTTCGATTTAACTGGAAACAACTATTGCTTTTTAGTCTTTGGTGCCAACGTCCAAAGTGTGTGAGCTCCAGGACGATGGATTAGTTTTAAAGCTTTCATGACACCCGAGCAACGCCGGGCTATACTGCTAGTGTATATATATGAGCGTATATTAATCTGTACATGTGTCTGTATGCCAGTATATGTTTGCATGAATATATGCTAGTCTGTTTGTCCTTATGTGGATGTCTATAGATTCGCCTATGTGTGCGTCCGTGTCTTTTACTTGTTTAATATCTGAATACCTTTATAATAATTTAAATGTAATTAAGTTAAACTTTTTTGTGGAGCTTCATCGCCATTTTGTTGTGGAGTTATTTTGGCGAAACTTTGCCACAATGTTGTACCCACCGGTTTGATCGGAATTAAGACACGGAATCCAGGAAGTAGTATAGAATAAGTAAGGGCAAACGGTACAGTTAGCTGCGTATTGCCTGAGTAGTAGCTGACTTAACTGCGTACTGACTGTCGTTCTTAACTACTGTTCTCTAGGTAATTATGTAGTAAGAAGAAGAGTCCATTCCTCGTAGGAGGGCAACATAACACATTTTTACATTAAAAATACTAGCAGCACATATTTATGTAAAAAATTAACAGCGATACATATTTATATTTATGATTATTATATCATTGTCAATATCATCTGTAAGTGAGTAGATTTTTGATTTTAATGCATTCCTGGCACACAGGTACAACAATGCACTACCGACATTTAAAAAAATCAGAATTTCAGAAAAATTAAAAGGTAAATCTAATTTATTTTTATAATAATAAAGGTGTTAATTATTAATTACTTCATTAATTCAAATGTTCCAAGTGTTGGAAATTGTGACAAGTGAAAAAAAAAAAGATTTACCAAAACATAGAGCTAAATCATAAACATATATTTACTTTACTAACAACACATACAATTGTAGCATTCAATACAGAAAACAGAGTTTACTGCTGTTCTCGGCCTACTGGAGAAGTGTTACGAGGAGAAGTGGGTGTGGGTCAAGTATGTTTTTAACACGTTAGGGCTAGGGAAATAGACTAAGTGCTATCCTTAAATATATAAGATTAACTTTTAGATTTGTCAATGAAAATAATCAAAAATTCTATTTATCAGATATGTTTCATGACGTTCTATTTTTTGGTTTTTGTTGGTCGGCAACTTATCTATGAGATTCTCTCGGCTGTATATACTAATCCGCGAATCAAGCCGGAGTTGATAATGGCAGAAATTCCTTTTAAACAACTGGCAACTCTTTTCAAAAAGCTATTTCTATAGGAGCTAGAAGCTAATTAGCATATTTCTCGATGTTTCTCGAATCATCTCGAGCTTTCTAGGATAAACTGGAATGATCTAGAATCTTCCAAACGTTCTATTTCTAATTTCTCTATTTTACAATTACTTCCTGGATGAAATTTTTTGGATAAGACTCAGTAGAATCTCATACTATGAACTACTTTATTAATATTTTATATATATATAAATGTATCCTCGTAACAGTAATCGTCAGAAGGTTTAGCTATGTAACAATATTTTTTAAGAGTTTAGTTTCTTGAATTTAAGTCAAATTGTTTAATTGCTATTTTTCTCTCCGTGCACACTTGAATAGTTGTAAAATCTGTATTGTTCGTTGTCCCTTTCGTTCTTTTTTCTTTTTTCGGGTATTTTTGGGGAAGGAAAGAAGAATAGGTTAGAAAAGAGAGAGTTGTAGAGCTAATGTTTATCGTCAGTTTTTTAATTGTTTTTATAGGACAAGCAGATAGTTCGTAGCTCTATGCAAATTATTTTTGCTTTTTGTTGGTAGGGAGTAGGGAAGGAAAACAGAGAAGTTAAACCCTCCGTATTTTTCTCTACGTGCACATTTGAATAGTTGTAAAATCTGTGCGTTGATTTTTTATTCCTCTCATTGTTTTGTCTTCTGCCGGACAACCTTGGAGAAGGAAAGACGTTTAGGTTTGAAAGAGAGTGGCAGTGCTAATGTTTATCGTCATTTTTTTATTTTGATGGCACAAGTAGATGTTTCGTAGCTCTATGCTTATGTTTTTCTTTTTTCTTTTCTTTTTTTCGGGGGGAAGGTGGGGACGGGAAACAGAGAAGTTTTACTCCCCCCACGTATCTTGTTCTACTTTCTTTCTGCTCTAGTCTCACGCAGCTCTCTTCACTCCAGTATTCCCATCCTTCTCTTACTCATTCTAGCAAGCAAAGCATACTGGTGTATTTTTAACCGAAATTATATTGATTGGAATTTGAAATTTTACCAATTTTTAAAAAATATACCGCCATTTTTGATTGAATGACACATTACGTATACAGTAGCCAAATTTCTGTTTTTAAAATTTTGCAAAAATAAAATATACATCGCTGACACGTTATTTAAGTCAAATTTAAAATTAAAACTTACCTTTATCTGTTTTCAATCAATTAATAATTGCTTACTGCCGGAAATTTATCATGAAAAAAATAATTACGGTAGGCCTGTTTTTATGTCAGTCATGGAAGCGTTGACAGATGATTAATACCAGATGTTGACAAGAACGCAATGTATGGCGTCCAATCGTGCTAAAATTTCTATTTTTTTAACTAAATATTAAAATTAAAAATTTAACATAATTGCAGCATTTATATAAATCTTTTTCACATTTTCTTGTACTGCGCAATACATACTTTTTTTTAATTACAGTGTAACCCTGATATAGGAGAGCTGTCGGGACCGGATAAAAGTTATCTTATATTCGTGTTTCTCTTATATCCGGGTTTGGTCTATTTTATATACATTTCCACAGACTCTAATTTGGGACCAGATAAAATATATCTTATATCCGGGTCTCTTATATCCGGGTTATCATAAATTAGTAACGAGTTTATTAAAATTTGAAAAAAAATATTGAACAGGAAAAACGGGTTCATGCCTCCCATATTTGACTCCCTTACCTTTTGGGCACTGGAAATCTGCATTTGAATAATTTTTTTTGTATAATCATTTCACCCCAAGCAAGGCAGCTTTACTGCCACTGGTGCGCAGGGGGTTACATAAAAGGAGAGTGATGAGAAAGAGGAACAAGTCATAGTGTGTAATAAAGAATGGGTAAGAGAAGGATGAGAACACTAGTGTGAAAAGAGATGATGAGAGAAAGGATGAGAGTCAGAGAGATAGAAGATAGCAACTGAACTTACATTTAAATTCTTGGAGATTGTAGCTGTCAGGGAAGCAATGATAAGGAAGGGAATTACACAGTCGGGAAGTGTGAGAAAATAAGCTGTAGAGTTAAAGTTGTAGTTACATTTTATTGGTTTCTCTGTAAAAAGGTGGGACCTAGTTGCTCGTCTAGTAGCTCGAGTAAATTCATTTATAGGGGGCACAAGGAATCTAAGCTCATCAAAGCTGTAGAAATGAAAGTATTTGTCTAAGAGAGAGAGAAACCACATTACGTTGGTGAAAAAGTGACTGCAGCTAAACTACCAAGTCGGGATCGACCATATCACGGATACTCCGTTGGATTTTGTCAAGAACCCCGAGGTGAATAGCATGGACACCCAACCAGATGTGACAGCAGTATTCAATACACTATTGGATGGTTGATATATATATATATATATATATATATATATATATATATATATATATATATTAGGTGCTGTAAGCGTTATTGACTGATGTGCGTTGTGGTGCAGTGGATGTTGGCTCGGAGGGGGAAATCGGTGAGCCGAGTTCCAATTCCAGTCGAACACTTTGCATCACTTACGCACTGGTACCCTTAGGAAAGGTATTAATCTTCCCTTCAGTTATGGGTTAAATAACTGAGGTCTGTTGTTCATGCAATCTGTGGCAGACGTCTACACAAATTGTTTGTTATCAGCAGTTCCAAAAAGTGTGGAGAGTGCTACACAAGCCTTCATTACTTTAAACAATTCTTTGTGTGCTTGTCTAAATGTGTTAGATGCTCATACGTCGAAATCGATGGGAGAGTCAATAATAATAACAATAATAATAATAATAATAATAATAATAATATATATATATATATGTGTGTGTGTGTGTGTGTGTGTGTACGATAGATTTTGACAGCAGGAAACACAATTTTAATGGAAGTCAAATAAAAGAATAAAAACAGTCAAATGCACAAATCGGATTACGAAAAAGAAATTTATTTTCAAATGCGTATTATATAAAAACAAGGTTTAGTTATCCCAATCAAAATCTTCTGGTCAGTTCTCTCATATTACCAAGACTGTAGACAAACAGAAATGAAAACCAAAATTTTCACCGATATGTTTAGAAACATTCTTTCTACCACATGGTATTACAACGACTCTTTAAGTAAGCAGAGATTTTAGGATGACCACCAATGCGTTGGTATAGAGACATCAGTTTCGGGTAACTGCTGAACATGGACTGGTTCTGCATATACATGTTTTCCATACAACAATAGAACATCATATCGCACCACATCATCTGGAAAACAAAACAAATATATATATCAGCAAATTGAAAATTGGTTTCAATCTAACTTCTGAGTTTGAAATAAGTAACAAGCAGGAAATATATTTATATTATTATTATTGTTGTTGTTATTCATAATCCGATTTCTGCTATGGTTGCACTACCTACCAAGTCTGAAGACTAATATAATTCAAGTCATGCTGTGTTGCTATGGCTACATTTAATTTATTTTTCTATCTCCCATAACATCCCTAGCGTTACAAAGACAAAGTTTTTCTTGGTGAGTGGGCTGTATTTTGTGGTGATACCGACCGAGCAAAAGCTGGGGACCGGATGTTCGCACTCTGACGACCAGAAAGCAAATGACCAAATCTCGCCGGTGCGCATCCAGGTTCGCGCAGATGTTCCGGTTGAAAACTAAAAATGAAGTATTAAATTTCCATTTCGCGAGCCTATGCGAATTTTATTTATCGGCCAATGGGAAGCACAAAATCAAATACAAGTGGGAATCTTAAATGATCTGCTGCGATCCAAAAAGAAGATATATACAAAGCCGATACAGAAAGCATCGCCAGACAGACAGACTCAGACTTGAGAGAGACGACTGTAATTAGTAGCCCCCTTGACCCAAATCAAGCGGCTTACAATGTTCGCCTCCCTAACCTCTCTTTTCCTTATTTCCTGTCTCAAAACTACTTACTGACCAAAGGAGCGGATACATCCAAGACATTCCTGACTTACAACGTTCCCACATTCAAAAGCATTAATTCTCTTTTCAGCATTATATTGCCAGGAACATTTTAACGTCCGTTGGACCCAGATGTAAAGATTACTTTAATTGTAAAAACCTTAATTGATATGTGTATATATAAAATGTTATTTTTCAACTCCAATTTGCTTTTCTTGATTTTTTGTTTAATCATATCACCCCAAGCAAAGCGATAACACCACTGATGCGCAGGGGGCTACGTATGAGTAAAAAGATTGGGAATAAAAGCCGGAAAATCCTAAACAGGAAACAAGGGATGAGCCTGTTCACCTGTTCAATAGACGTGGGTGGAGTGTGAACCGGGCGATAGTTTAGTCTATCTACTCCAATTGAAAAAAAAAAGTGAGAAGATTGGAAAAGAGAAAACCGGAAACCGCATCCTAAACAGGAAACAAGGGATGAACCTCTTCACCTGTTCAATAGACGATTTATAATCATTTTATGACTTATAGTGGGCTATCTACAACGAGGCGAAATTCCGTTAACAACTACCCTTCACTAGAACGGATTCCCCACTATAGTCTGGGAAAGAATGGATAACCCACTATAAGTTAACATGATATATTTTCGTATACCTCTTAAGATGGGTTTTCCAGGAGATATTTTTCAGTCATTCTCATGCCAAGTAGAATCAACAATAGAGAATAATAATATATCAATAATTTATCTAGAACATTCGTGCAGTTAGAGTTCATTTACAATACAATTCTATTTCTACCACGGTTAAATAAAAAACAGGGACCGGATATAAAATCAATTGAACGATGCGATAATAAAAGAAAAAGAAGAAAGAAAACCAGGAAAAAAAATCCTTCAGTTAAGTGCCATACGTGGACGATCATGTCTCGAAAGAGACATGACTGACTGGGCAGAAGATTATCCCGCAGTAGATTGACATAACTTTCTGCGGTATACTGGTTGCCAGCCAAGGCTATAGAACCCGATCTGTCCTGTTATTTAACCCATAACTGTAGGGAGAAGAGATAGGTTATATTATTATATGAATTATAATTAGTGGAAGATCTGTTTATTACTTCATGACAATAGAAAATCGATCCCCCACTTTATGTCCACTAGAACTTTTCATTATGTTTTTAACTATTACATCCAGTCAGTCATTTAAGTACCATACGTGATACACGCTTTGGGCGATCATGTCTCGAAAGAGACATGACTGACTGGGCAGAAGATTATCCCGCAGTTGTTTGACAGAACTTCCTGCGGTAGACTGGTTGCCAGCCAAGGCTATAGAACCCGATCTGTCCTGTTATTTAGCCCATAACTGTAGGGAGAAGAGATAGGTTATATTATTATATGAATTATAATTTGTGGAAGATCTGTTTATTACTTCATGACAATAGAAAATCGATCCCCCTCTTTATGTCCACTAGAACTTTTCATTATGTTTCTAACTATTACATCCAGTCAGTCATTTAAGTACCATACGTGATACACGCTTTGGGCGATCATGTCTCGAAAGAGACATGACTGACTGGGCAGAAGATTATCCCGCAGTAGGTTGACAGAACTTCCTGCGGTAGACTGGTTGCCACCCAAGGCTATAGAACCCGATCTGTCCTGTTATTTAACCCATAACTGTAGGGAGAAGAGATAGGTTATATTATTATATTAATTATAATTAGTAGAAGATCTGTTTATTACTTCATGGCAATAGAAAATCGATCCTCCACTTTATGTCCACTAGAACTTTTCATTACGTTTCCAACTATTACATTCAGTCAGTCAGTTAAGTACCATACGTGACACACGCTTTGGGCGATCATATCTCGAAAGAGACATGACTGACGAGGCAGAAGATTATCCCGCAGTGGTTTACCATTGCTTTCTGCGGTAGACTGATTGCCAGCCAATGCTATAGAACCTAATGTGTCCTATCATTTAACCCATGACTGGAGGGAAGAGACGGACTAATACCTTTCTCAATGGTATTTGTGAGTAAGTGAATGCAAGATTCTCAGCTGGAATCCTTCAGACAACAGAAAAACAAAGTTATATAATACCGTATTAGAAATAAATATGACTGTATGATTAAATATGATCATCGCTTTTGGAAAAACCTGAAGAAGAAAATAGATACCTCCAAAGATTCGCTGAAAATGAGCATAGCATGATAAAAAATGCCCCAAACTTTAAAAAAAAAAAGAAATTTTATTCTCAAAATTTCGGTTAATTTTTTCTTGCTTCGTGTCTGGTTAGTACCGAAAATTATAGCGTCATTTCGCGGTGTAAAAAAAAAAGATTTTTTTGGAATTTTTGCCAAAATCAAGTAACTGTCGGATTTTAATGTACAAATTACTTAAAGTTAAATTAAAATATATTTTAAAATGTCCTTTTTTTTAGAATGGCGTGCTGAGAGAATTGTAAAAAATATTAATCTTTTAAAATATGATTAAATTAGACATTTTTAGCAATTAAAAATTATTTAAAAATATAATACCTATCAATAAATATGTTTTAGTTGTAAAACTTATTTTTCGAAATCAGGTATTGCTTTTCCATTCGATCATTCGATGTACATCTATCTATCTATCTATCGATCTATCTTTCTATCTGAATCTTTTCAATATCTATCTATCTATCTATCTATCTATCTATCTATCTATCTATCACAGTCTGTTCATTTAATATCTTTCTAAAAGGATGACAAACTTAAAACATTCTATATAATACATTTTGTCAGAATATAATTAGACCGCTACATAGTTGTATTAAAAAATGTTCAATACAGAACTTTTGAATATTTTTCATTTATAAACGACTTGTATTACGCAACCAATATTTCTACCATCTGGTGTCTTCGGCCGATTTGCAATAACTAATTACACTAGATGCTATAATCCTGGGTTGTGGAATATAACTAGTTTACAAATGATATATATATATATATATATATATATATATATATATATATATATATACTACAGTCATCCGCAGACAGATCTGTTTCACTGTATTACAGCTCATCAGTACGGCTTAGACTTTTGTCGCTTCCTAAGCCAGGACTGAAACCCGACCGAATTGGCGTCAGTCTACCCCTAGGCCACGAGCGTCCAGTGGAAGAAGGCAGGCTTTTTGGCGCGTATAAACACGCCCAATAGCTAGAGTGCTCCAATTCATTATCGAATGAGCGGCGCGGAAATGCCGGAGTAGCATCTGTTTACAAAGTTACCACTAAGGTACGAGAAGCCGTGAATGTTTTGTTTAAAGTGTAGATTTATTGTTCTTATTATTATTAATATTACTTGATTTTGTATGATATATTAAGAGTCCATAATAGCATTTGTGTCGCTACAGGTGTTTCGACTCCAACGCTGACTCTCTTCAGGCGAATAAACTTGTGACTTCACATATCGTGATTAGTTTGTTCCTGGTTTATTAATAACTCTCTGTTTCATGTGATATACAATCATCACCATCATACATGGCCGTATCTGACTACCGGGCCCACCGGGCACGGGTCCGGGAGGGCCGATCCGTGCATTCATAGTGAAAATCAGGGCAAGGAAATATGCCTTCGTCAGAAATTGAACAAACAATTCTCAAAGAAAGAAAGAAAGAAAGAAAGAAAGAAAGAAAGAAAAACGAAGAAAACATCCGAATGAACTCAGTAAAAATATGTTTGTTTATTTATTAATTTTGGGAGAAAAGACTGGTTATATAATTATACTCAGTAAGTCCGAACCCGATTTCCTGCTTTCGATCACCTTCTGTGCCTAATTTCCCTTGAAATTGCCGAAAAAATCCGCAAAAATCATAGTTTCTGGAAACGGATGACACTGATGACGTCATCATATTGTTAACTATTAAATCCGGGCAATTTTCTCTGTGCCAGATACGGCCCTATATATATATATATATATATATATATATACTTTTGAAAAATAACCGCGAAATTATTTGCGTAATTATATTTTATGTTTTAAGGATTATTAGTTTATAATTTCACCTACCATGTCTCCCATGAAGTAGTGGCTTCCTCCATTGCGCATGCACAGAGTCCTCTCCATGAAGGGCATAATCCTGTTGAAGGTGTTCATGTATCTCCAGTACATGTAGTTCTGAGAATATATAAATATATTTTCATTAAATGCAAACAATCAAATCAATACAAATAGGAGAAGATTTTACCAAACCGTAATTAGGAAGATTAAAAAACAAGAAAAATTAAGTAGACAATGAAAGTCAAATTAAAGGGAATCATTTTCTGTGCATATTTTTACAGTTCCGGCGAATATTTATTATGACCTCGGTGCTTGTTTCGAAAGATAAAAGTAGCGCACAGTTTGGGCCCAAATTCAGTCCTATGGTGGTGAGACCGTAGCGACTTCTCCAGAGTACCCGCCTGGACGATGTTATTTTTATTCCCTGTTGTCACCATTCCAACTGTTTCTCTTAAAATTGTCGTTCATGGTGACGTTTTAAGAAAAATCTGATACGGATGCTGTGCGATGACTAAACTACATGATCGCACTTCTCTAGGCCGTATCACTGAGAACCACGTCTATGCAGGGTAGGCAAAACCACGGCTCGCAAGACACATGGGGTTCTGTGATCTTTAATATGCGGTTCGTGGAAATATGTTGGCGAAGCTCCTTTCTTATTTGTCTATATTTCTGAGATGACGTTCTACAGTGTAACCCTGATATAAGAGAGTTGCCTGATGAGGGCAATGAGGGATGGACTGAAACCCCATCTAAAAAATATTTTCTGATTTTGAATAAACTAAAGTTGGTAGAAAGTAAAAAAAAATTAATCAATGTAATGCTTATCCAACGTACACATTGAAAGACAATATATGATATTACTATTTATGTGAATTTTCGCCAAATACAAGGCTCCACAGCCTCTCAAATTAGAGCGGAAGGTTATTGATTGGGTTTGTATATATATATATATATGAAATTGTTTATTATACTATATAGGAAAGATAACAGTTAAGCTTAGACTTCAAAAGGTTCAGATTTTAGTGATCAGGGAATCATCCTCCCGGGAGTATGGTCGGCAAAGCAGCGGGTATTAAAGAAAAATCTGTCCGAATGAGATTTCCTTTTTACTAATGAAACATCAAAAGAATGAACATCTGACTTGTAGTTGTAAAAAATGGCAAGGGATTGACAAATCTACATAAAAAAATAAGACCCTGTCAGGTGGCAAATACGGTAAGTGGCGCCAGTGGGGCAATACCGATTTAAACACCGAAGCAGTGTTATCTCCCTTGATTAATGGCTGATGGGAGGGGCTCGCAAGGGGTTTCATATGTCGTTTGTAGAAATATATAAATTTGTATTTATTTATGTTTATAAGTTTAGTCGGTTCATTTTTCTTTATAGAATAAGACATTTGTAAGATCTACGGATAAGGTTATTGTAGTTTTGCTAAGTCGTCATCAAAGACATTAAATTCGAATATTTGTTTGTTTTTTTTAATTTCAGAGATGAAAAAACAGACTTACGTCATAGTTGGAGTTCATCATATCACCGCTTCCCATATTGGAACACATCATTCCGCTTTCATTGAAATCGTACTAAAAAAATGAAAATGTTAGAGATTGGTTGACAACGATAAAGAATAGTGGGTGAATGAGTGGGTGAGTGAGTGAGACATTGACAGAGCGAGTAAGAGAGTGAGTTAGTTATATATTCCAAATGATTTCATAGAAGCAGTTATTATTTACAAAGCATTCTACAGTTAATGTCTTTTAGTCTTAATGATCATTTTACTATAGCCTCTTTGGTTATCCATTTCTATAGATATTGTGTTGAAAGATTTAGATATGAAATGTTGAGCAGATTCGAAATAACTGACTCACACTGAAGCGTCCATTCTTCCAGTGGTTGTACCTCATGCAATCGTGCCTGATTTCATAGAAGCAGTCATTATTTACAAATCACTCGACACTCGTCTTCGCTAATGTCTTTTAGTCTTAATGATCATTTTTATATAGCCTCTTTGCTTATCCATTTCTATAGATAGTGTGTTGAAAGATGTAGATATGAAATATTGAGCAGATTCGAAATAACTGACTCACACTGAAGCGTCCGTTCTTCCAGTGGTAGTACCTCATGTAGTCGTGCATGATTTCATAGAAGCAGTCATTATTTACAAATCACTCGACACTCATCTTAGCTAATGTCTTTTAGTCTTAATGATCATTTTATCATAGCCTCTTTGATTATCAATTTCTATATATAGTGTTTTGAAAGATGAAGCTATCCAATATTAAGCGGATTTGAAATAACTGACTCACCCTAAAGCGTCCGTTCTTCCAGTGGTAGTACCTCATGTAATCGTGCATGATTTCATACATACAATCACTGATGTAGTCACACCTCATCATGTCCATACTACTCCTTGGGTAGAATCCTATAAATTAAAATGGAAATATTTATTTCGACAATGCATTTTAAAAGCAGAGTAGTGAGAGACAGAAAAATTAACTTAGAAATTGTGACATTGAGATCCGAAGTCGTATTTGGATGGTCGACAATGCATTTTAAAAGCAGAGTAGTGAGAGACAGGAAAATTAACTTAGAAATTGTGACATTGAGATCCGAAGTCGTATTTGGATGGTCGACAATGCATTTTAAAAGCAGAGTAGTGAGAGACAGAAAAATTAACTTAGAAATTATGACATTGAGATCCGAAGTCGTATTTGGATGGTCGACAATGCATTTTAAAAGCAGAGTAGTGAGAGACAGAAAAATTAACTTAGAAATTGTGACATTGAGATCCGATGTCGTATTTGGATGGTCGACAATGCATTTTAAAAGCAAAGTAGTGAGAGACAGAAAAATTAACTTAGAAATTGTGACATTGAGATCCGAAGTCGTATTTGGATGGTCGACAATGCATTTTAAAAGCAGAGTAGTGAGAGACAGGAAAATTAACTTAGAAATTGTGACATTGAGATCCGAAGTCGTATTTGGATGGTCGACAATGCATTTTAAAAGCAGAGTAGTGAGAGACAGAAAAATTAACTTAGAAATTGTGACATTGAGATCCGAAGTCGTATTTGGATGGCCGACAATGCATTTTAAAAGCAGAGTAGTGAGAGACAGAAAAATTAACTTAGAAATTGTGACATTGAGATCCGAAGTCGTATTTGGATGGCCGACAATGCATTTTAAAAGCAGAGTAGTGAGAGACAGAAAAATTAACTTAGAAATTGTGACATTGAGATCCGAAGTCGTATTCGGATGGCCGACAATGCATTTTAAAAGCAGAGTAGTGAGAGACAGGAAAATTAACTTAGAAATTGTGACATTGAGATCCGAAGTCGTATTTGGATGGTCGACAATGCATTTTAAAAGCAGAGTAGTGAGAGACAGAAAAATTAACTTAGAAATTGTGACATTGAGATCCGAAGTCGTATTTGGATGGCCGACAATGCATTTTAAAAGCAGAGTAGTGAGAGACAGAAAAATTAACTTAGAAATTGTGACATTGAGATCCGAAGTCGTATTTGGATGGCCGACAATGCATTTTAAAAGCAGAGTAGTGAGAGACAGAAAAATTAACTTAGAAATTGTGACATTGAGATCCGAAGTCGTATTCGGATGGCCGACAATGCATTTTAAAAGCAGAGTAGTGAGAGACAGAAAAATTAACTTAGAAATTGTGACATTGAGATCCGTAGTCGTATTTGGATGGTCGACAATGCATTTTAAAAGCAGAGTAGTTAGAGACAGAAAAATTAACTTAGAAATTGTGACATTGAGATCCGAAGTCGTATTTGGATGGTCGACAATGCATTTTAAAAGCAGAGTAGTGAGAGACAGGAAAAGTAACTTAGAAATTGTGACATTGAGATCCGAAGTCGTATTTGGATGGCCGACAATGCATTTTAAAAGCAGAGTAGTGAGAGACAGAAAAATTAACTTAGAAATTGTGACATTGAGATCCGAAGTCGTATTTGGATGGCCGACAATGCATTTTAAAAGCAGAGTAGTGAGAGACAGAAAAATTAACTTAGAAATTGTGACATTGAGATCCGAAGTCGTATTTGGATGGCCGACAATGCATTTTAAAAGCAGAGTAGTGAGAGACAGGAAAATTAACTTAGAAATTGTGACATTGAGATCCGAAGTCGTATTTGGATGGCCGACAATGCATTTTAAAAGCAGAGTAGTGAGAGACAGGAAAATTAACTTAGAAAAAAAAAAAATAGTATTGATTTATTCTGTGATATCTGTCCACATGTATGGCAGCGAATTCTGTACATATTGTTCTGCTGAGAATATCTTGGACCAAACATGGGAGAAAAGAGATTTTGGAGACAATGCTAACAAAAAGGAAACTTATAACATCAGGACGAGACATAATTTCTCCGGTACGTAATGAGGAAAGAGAGTTTGGGAAATCAATCAGTCAGTTAAATGCCATACGTAATACAAGCTGTGGCGATCATGTCTCGAAAGAGACATGACTGACTGTGCAGAAGATTATCCCGCAGTAGGTTGCCATTGCTTTCTGCGGTAGACTGGTGAATTATATTATTCTATTAATAAGTAGTAATTAGTGGGGGATCAGTTTATTACTTCATGACAATAGAAAACCGATCACCCACTTTATGCCCAGTAGAAGCCTTAATCATGTTTCTGTTATATTCAGTCAGTCAGTTAAGTGCCATACGTGATACACGCTTTGGGCGATCATGTCTTAAAAGAGACATGACTGACTGGGCAGAAGTTTATCCCGCAGTAGGTTGCAATTGCTTTCTGCTGTAGACTGGTTGCCAGCCAAGGTTATAGAACACAATCTGTCTTACTATTCAACCCATAGCTGGAGGGAGAAGAGACAGATTATATTACATATTTATATTAAGCATAATTAGTGTGGAATCAGTTTAATACTTCATAATAACAGAAAGCCGACCCCCCATTTTATGTCCAGTCGACAATTTAATTACGTTTCCAACTATTTTATTCAATCAGTCATTTAAGGGCCATATGTGATACACGCTTTGGGCGATCATGTCTTGAAAGAGACATAACTGACTGGGCAGAAGATTATTTCACAGTAGGTTGCCATTGCTTTCTGCGGTAGACTGGTTGCCAGCCAAGGCTATAGAACTCAATATGTCGTATTATTTAACCCATACCTGAAGGGAAGATAGGGATTAATACCTTTCGCAAGGGTATATGTAAGTCAGTGAATTTGGATGGTCGACAATGCATTTTAAAAGCAGAGTAGTGAGAGACAGGAAAATTAACTTAGAAATTGTGACATTGAGATCCGAAGTCGTATTTGGATGGTCGACAATGCATTTTAAAAGCAGAGTAGTGAGAGACAGAAAAATTAACTTAGAAATTGTGACATTGAGATCCGAAGTCGTATTTGGATGGTCGACAATGCATTTTAAAAGCAGAGTAGTGAGAGACAGGAAAATTAACTTAGAAATTGTGACATTGAGATCCGAAGTCGTATTTGGATGGCCGACAATGCATTTTAAAAGCAGAGTAGTGAGAGACAGGAAAATTAACTTAGAAAAAAAAAAAATAGTATTGATTTATTCTGTGATATCTGTCCACATGTATGGCAGCGAATTCTGTACATATTGTTCTGCTGAGAATATCTTGGACCAAACATGGGAGAAAAGAGATTTTGGAGACAATGCTAACAAAAAGGAAACTTATAACATCAGGACGAGACATAATTTCTCCGGTACGTAATGAGGAAAGAGAGTTTGGGAAATCAATCAGTCAGTTAAATGCCATACGTAATACAAGCTGTGGCGATCATGTCTCGAAAGAGACATGACTGACTGTGCAGAAGATTATCCCGCAGTAGGTTGCCATTGCTTTCTGCGGTAGACTGGTGAATTATATTATTCTATTAATAAGTAGTAATTAGTGGGGGATCAGTTTATTACTTCATGACAATAGAAAACCGATCACCCACTTTATGCCCAGTAGAAGCCTTAATCATGTTTCTGTTATATTCAGTCAGTCAGTTAAGTGCCATACGTGATACACGCTTTGGGCGATCATGTCTTAAAAGAGACATGACTGACTGGGCAGAAGTTTATCCCGCAGTAGGTTGCAATTGCTTTCTGCTGTAGACTGGTTGCCAGCCAAGGTTATAGAACACAATCTGTCTTACTATTCAACCCATAGCTGGAGGGAGAAGAGACAGATTATATTACATATTTATATTAAGCATAATTAGTGTGGAATCAGTTTAATACTTCATAATAACAGAAAGCCGACCCCCCATTTTATGTCCAGTCGACAATTTAATTACGTTTCCAACTATTTTATTCAATCAGTCATTTAAGGGCCATATGTGATACACGCTTTGGGCGATCATGTCTTGAAAGAGACATAACTGACTGGGCAGAAGATTATTTCACAGTAGGTTGCCATTGCTTTCTGCGGTAGACTGGTTGCCAGCCAAGGCTATAGAACTCAATATGTCGTATTATTTAACCCATACCTGAAGGGAAGATAGGGATTAATACCTTTCGCAAGGGTATATGTAAGTCAGTGAATTTGGATGGTCGACAATGCATTTTAAAAGCAGAGTAGTGAGAGACAGGAAAATTAACTTAGAAATTGTGACATTGAGATCCGAAGTCGTATTTGGATGGTCGACAATGCATTTTAAAAGCAGAGTAGTGAGAGACAGGAAAATTAACTTAGAAATTGTGACATTGAGATCCGAAGTCGTATTTGGATGGTCGACAATGCATTTTAAAAGCAGAGTAGTGAGAGACAGAAAAATTAACTTAGAAATTGTGACATTGAGATCCGAAGTCGTATTTGGATGGTCGACAATGCATTTTAAAAGCAGAGTAGTTAGAGACAGAAAAATTAAATTAGAAATTGTGACATTGAGATCCGAAGTCGTATTTGGATGGCCGACAATGCATTTTAAAAGCAGAGTAGTGAGAGACAGGAAAAGTAACTTAGAAATTGTGACATTGAGATCCGAAGTCGTATTTGGATGGCCGACAATGCATTTTAAAAGCAGAGTAGTGAGAGACAGAAAAATTAACTTAGAAATTGTGACATTGAGATCCGAAGTCGTATTTGGATGGCCGACAATGCATTTTAAAAGCAGAGTAGTGAGAGACAGAAAAATTAACTTAGAAATTGTGACATTGAGATCCGAAGTCGTATTTGGATGGCCGACAATGCATTTTAAAAAGCAGAGTAGTGAGAGACAGGAAAATTAACTTAGAAATTGTGACATTGAGATCCGAAGTCGTATTCGGATGGCCGACAATGCATTTTAAAAGCAGAGTAGTGAGAGACAGGAAAATTAACTTAGAAATTGTGACATTGAGATCCGAAGTCGTATTTGGATGGCCGACAATGCATTTTAAAAGCAGAGTAGTGAGAGACAGGAAAATTAACTTAGAAATTGTGACATTGAGATCCGAAGTCGTATTTGGATGGCCGACAATGCATTTTAAAAGCAGAGTAGTGAGAGACAGGAAAATTAACTTAGAAAAAAAAAAAAAATAGTATTGATTTATTCTGTGATATCTGTCCACATGTATGGCAGCGAATTCTGTACATATTGTTCTGCTGAGAATATCTTGGACCAAACATGGGAGAAAAGAGATTTTGGAGACAATGCTAACAAAAAGGAAACTTATAACATCAGGACGAGACATAATTTCTCCGGTACGTAATGAGGAAAGAGAGTTTGGGAAATCAATCAGTCAGTTAAATGCCATACGTAATACAAGCTGTGGCGATCATGTCTCGAAAGAGACATGACTGACTGTGCAGAAGATTATCCCGCAGTAGGTTGCCATTGCTTTCTGCGGTAGACTGGTGAATTATATTATTCTATTAATAAGTAGTAATTAGTGGGGGATCAGTTTATTACTTCATGACAATAGAAAACCGATCACCCACTTTATGCCCAGTAGAAGCCTTAATCATGTTTCTGTTATATTCAGTCAGTCAGTTAAGTGCCATACGTGATACACGCTTTGGGCGATCATGTCTTAAAAGAGACATGACTGACTGGGCAGAAGTTTATCCCGCAGTAGGTTGCAATTGCTTTCTGCTGTAGACTGGTTGCCAGCCAAGGTTATAGAACACAATCTGTCTTACTATTCAACCCATAGCTGGAGGGAGAAGAGACAGATTATATTACATATTTATATTAAGCATAATTAGTGTGGAATCAGTTTAATACTTCATAATAACAGAAAGCCGACCCCCCATTTTATGTCCAGTCGACAATTTAATTACGTTTCCAACTATTTTATTCAATCAGTCATTTAAGGGCCATATGTGATACACGCTTTGGGCGATCATGTCTTGAAAGAGACATAACTGACTGGGCAGAAGATTATTTCACAGTAGGTTGCCATTGCTTTCTGCGGTAGACTGGTTGCCAGCCAAGGCTATAGAACTCAATATGTCGTATTATTTAACCCATACCTGAAGGGAAGATAGGGATTAATACCTTTCGCAAGGGTATATGTAAGTCAGTGAATGCAAGGAATTCAATTGGAATTCGAACTCGACACCCTATTTTGTCGTTACGAGTCGATATCCACTGCACTACAACGCTCATCCTCTTAGGAAATCAGATACTCATAAAAAAGATTCAAGGAATGAGGGATAGAGGAAGGAATTTTTAACATACTTGATGAACTTGAGCAAATGGATGGCAGAACAGGATTTGGTGGAAAAAACAAAAAGACAAGACTTATTAAAAGCTACAAGGGACAGTAATATGTTTAGGAAGGGGCACCTGAAATTTCTAGGACACGTAATGAAAAAAGCAGGCTTTATAAATCCGATAAATCTTGGTAAATACACTCTCAATGGACACGACAAATAACAGGAATTAAAATGCTGGTCAAATCCCCAAATCATTTTAAAATTTCACTTACCATATTCGCGGGCCAGATACCTGCAAATGGCCATAGTTTCAGGCATCATGTAACCATTGTCCATTTGAAGACAGGGCAGATACATACAGGGGAAATCTGGAAGGTAAAGTATAATTTGTAAGGTTCAAGTTCAGTTGCTGGTATGAGCAGTTATATCCGTAAATTAAAACAAATGTAAAAATTTAAGAATTTTTTCGATGTGCAAATTTCAATGAAGGCAAATAAAAACGTACAAACTTTAAATATGGACTTTATACCAAAAGCAGGAATTGACATTGAATGAAGAGGAAAATGTCTTGGAAGTTTACCGGTGTCATTCCTCTTTTACCAAAATTCGATCGGTGATAAGAAGATAAAAGTACTTAACGACCCAAACAAAGGAAAAGAAAGAGATCGCATTAGTAATGAATTAATATCGACCTGTCCAACTTTGAGTATTTGAAAACAACCCTATCAAATGGTGGCGTCTGCAGAAATCTGCACAAACATCACCGCAGCCAAACAGCAATATCCAGGCTGGAAAAATAACGAAGAACAATCTAAGATTCCATACAAATTTTAAAATCTACAAATCTCTAATCTTTCCTACTCTACATGTGTGAGACTTGGATATTCCTGGTTTAGCCAGGAAAAATTTCCAGACGTCGTGGAAGAAATACTCAAGAAATGTACTCCGCGTTTCGCACTGGGAATACAAAACCATCGACGGTGTGCAAGGACAAACCAATGGCAAAATTCTCATGTGCCGACATAAATCTGTCCTTGCCACTCACTGATATACAATGGCGGCGTTACACGACATAAATCTGACCTTGCCACTCACTGATATAGAATGGCGGCGTTACACGACATAAATCTGTCCTTGCCACTCACTGATATACAATGGCGGCGTTACACGACATAAATCTGTCCTCGCCACTCACTGATATACAATGGCGGCGTTACACGACATAAATCTGTCCTTGCCACTCACTGATATACAATGGCGGCGTTACACGACATAAATCTGTCCTTGCCACTCACTGATATACAATGGCGGCGTTACACCACATAAATCTGTCCTTGCCACTCACTGATATACAATGGCGGCGTTACACGACATAAATCTGTCCTTGCCACTCACTGATATACAATGGCGGCGTTACACGACATAAATCTGTCCTTGCCACTCACTGATATACAATGGCGGCGTTACACCACATAAATCTGTCCTTGCCACTCACTGATATACAATGGCGGCGTTACACGACATAAATCTGTCCTTGCCACTCACTGATATACAATGGCGGCGTTACACGACATAAATCTGTCCTTGCCACTCACTGATATACAATGGCGGCGTTACACGACATAAATCTGTCCTTGCCACTCACTGATATACAATGGCGGCGTTACACGACATAAATCCGTCCTTGCCACTCACTGATATACAATGGCGGCGTTACACGACATAAATCTGTCCTTGCCACTCACTGATATACAATGGCGGCGTTACACGACATAAATCTGTCCTCGCCACTCACTGATATACAATGGCGGCGTTACACGACATAAATCTGTCCTTGCCACTCACTGATATACAATGGCGGCGTTACACGACATAAATCTGTCCTCGCCACTCACTGATATACAATGGCGGCGTTACACGACATAAATCTGTCCTTGCCACTCACTGATATACAATGGCGGCGTTACACGACATAAATCTGTCCTCGCCACTCACTGATATACAATGGCGGCGTTACACGACATAAATTGTCCTTGCCACTCACTGATATACAATGGCGGCGTTACACGACATAAATCTGTCCTCGCCACTCACTGATATACAATGGCGGCGTTACACGACATAAATCTGTCCTTGCCACTCACTGATATACAATGGCGGCGTTACACGACATAAATCTGTCCTCGCCACTCACTGATATACAATGGCGGCGTTACACGACATAAATCTGTCCTTGCCACTCACTGATATACAATGGCGGCGTTACACGACATAAATCTGTCCTTGCCACTCACTGATATACAATGGCGGCGTTACACGACATAAATCTGTCCTCGCCACTCACTGATATACAATGGCGGCGTTACACGACATAAATCTGTCCTCGCCACTCACTGATATACAATGGCGGCGTTACACGACATAAATCTGTCCTTGCCACTCACTGATATACAATGGCGGCGTTACACGACATAAATCTGTCCTTGCCACTCACTGATATACAATGGCGGCGTTACACGACATAAATCTGTCCTTGCCACTCACTGATATACAATGGCGGCGTTACACGACATAAATCTGTCCTTGCCACTCACTGATATACAATGGCGGCGTTACACCACATAAATCTGTCCTTGCCACTCACTGATATACAATGGCGGCGTTACACGACATAAATCTGTCCTTGCCACTCACTGATATACAATGGCGGCGTTACACGACATAAATCTGTCCTTGCCACTCACTGATATACAATGGCGGCGTTACAAGACATAAATCTGTCCTTGCCACTCACTGATATACAATGGCGGCGTTACACGACATAAATCCGTCCTTGCCACTCACTGATATACAATGGCGGCGTTACACGACATAAATCTGTCCTTGCCACTCACTGATATACAATGGCGGCGTTACACGACATAAATCTGTCCTTGCCACTCACTGATATACAATGGCGGCGTTACACGACATAAATCTGTCCTTGCCACTCACTGATATACAATGGCGGCGTTACACGACATAAATCTGTCCTCGCCACTCACTGATATACAATGGCGGCGTTACGCGACATAAATCTGTCCTTGCCACTCACTGATATACAATGGCGGCGTTACGCGACATAAATCTGTCCTTGCCACTCACTGATATACAATGTCGGCGTTACGCGACATAAATCCGTCCTTGCCACTCACTGATATACAATGGCGGCGTTACGCGACATAAATCTGTCCTTGCCACTCACTGATATACAATGTCGGCGTTACGCGACATAAATCTGTCCTTGCCACTCACTGATATACAATGGCGGCGTTACGCGACATAAATCCGTCCTTGCCACTCACTGATATACAATGGCGGCGTTACGCGACATAAATCTGTCCTCGCCACTCACTGATATACAATGGCGGCGTTACGCGACATAAATCTGTCCTTGCCACTCACTGATATACAATGGCGGCGTTACGCGACATAAATCTGTCCTTGCCACTCACTGATATACAATGGCGGCGTTACACGACATAAATCTGTCCTTGCCACTCACTGATATACAATGTCGGCGTTACACGACATAAATCCGTCCTTGCCACTCACTGATATACAATGGCGGCATTACGCGGCAAATCTGTCCCTTGCCACTCGCTGATACAATGGCGGCGTTACACGACATATAAATGCGTCCTTGCCACTCACTGATATACAATGGCGGCGTTACGCGACGCCAAATCTGTCCTCGCCACTCACTGATATACAATGGCGGCGTTACGCGACATAAATCTGTCCTTGCCACTCACTGATATACAATGGCGGCGGTACGCGACATAAATCTGTCCTGCCACTCACTGATATACAATGGCGGCGTTGCGCGGCGTAATCTCATCCTTGCCACTCACTGATATACAATGGCGGCGTTACGCGACACAAATCATCCTTACCTGCTGATATACAATGGCGGCGTTACGCGACGCCAGTATCCTTGCCACTCACTGATATACAATGGCGGCGTTACGCGACATAAATCTGTCCTTACTCCTGATATACAATGGCGGCGTTACGCGACATAAATCTGTCCTTACCTCACTGGTATGGCTGGCGTTACACGACATGGAAATACATGTACCACTCCACTGATATACCGTGGCGGCGTTACGACATAAATCTGTCCTTGCCACTCACAATGCTTTCTACAATGGCGGCGTTCACCACGACATAAATCTGTCCTCGCCACTCACGTGTAATGGCGGCGTTACACGACGCATAAATCATCCTTGCCACTCACTGATATGTGGCAGCATTACGCGACATAAATCTGTCTTGCCACTCACTGATATACAATGTCGGCGTTACGCGACATAAATCCGTCCTTGCCACTTTCCACTGATATACAATGGCGGCGTTACGGCAAATCTGTCCTTGCCACTCACTGATACAATGTCGGCGTTACGCGACATAAAATCTGTCCTTACCACTCACTGATATACAATGGCGGCGTTACGCGACATAAATCCGTCCTTGCCACTCGCAGTAATGGCGGCGTTACGCGACATAAATCTGTCCTCGCCACTCACTGATATACAATGGCGGCGTTACGCGACATACGTCTGTCCTTGCCACTCACTGATATACAATGGCGGCGTTACGCGACATAAATCTGTCCTTGCCACTGCAGTACTACAATGGCGGCGTTACACGACATAAATCTGTCCTTGCCGCTCACTGATATACAATGTCGGCGTTACACGACATAAATCCGTCCTTGCCACTCACTGATATACAATGGCGGCGTTACGCGACATAAATCTGTCCTTGCCACTCACTGATATACAATGGCGGCGTTACACGACATAAATCCGTCCTTGCCACTCACTGATATACAATGGCGGCGTTACGCGACATAAATCTGTCCTCGCCACTCACTGATATACAATGGCGGCGTTACGCGACATAAATCTGTGTACCACTCACTGATATACAATGGCGGCGTTACGCGACATAAATCTGTCCTTACCACTCACTGATATACAATGGCGGCGTTACGCGACATAAATCATCGCTTACCACTCACTGATGAAAATGGCGGCGTTACACGACATAAATCTGTCATACGCCACTCACTGATATACAATGGCGGCGTTACGCGACATAAATCTTATCACCCGCCACTCACTGATACCACAATGGCGGCGTTACGCGACATAAATCTGTCCTTGCCACTCACTGATATACAATGGCGGCGTTACGCAGCATAAATCTTAATCGCTGCCACTCACTGATATACAATGGCGGCGTTACACGTATACCAATCTGTCTGTACCACTCACTGATATACAATGGCGGCGTTACGCGACGCCAAGTATGTGCGCATCACTGATATACAATGGCGGTGCGACATAAATCTGTCCTTGCTCACTGATATACAATGGCGGCGTTACGCGACATAAATCTGTCCGCACACTCACTGATATACAATGTCAGCGTTACACGACGCGAAATCTGTCTTGCCCCTCACTGATATACAATGGCGGCGTTAAGACTATTATAAATCTGTCCTTGCCACTCACTTGTTAAATGCCCGGCGTTATACGGATATAACCGTCCTGCCACCACCGAGTACATAAATGGCGGCGTTACACGTATAAATCTCGTCCATACCACTGATATACAATGGCGGGCGTTACACGACATAATCGTCCTCGCCACTCACTGATATACAATGGCGGCGTTACACGACATAACGCTGTCCTTGCCACCACCGATATGTCGGCGTATTACACGACATAAATCTGTCCTCGCCACTCACTGATATACAAATGGGCGGCGTTACGCGACATAAATCTGTCCTCGCCACTCACCGATATAGCTATGGCACATGCGACATAAATCTGTCCTCGCCACTCACTGATATACAATGGCGGCGTTACGCGACATAAATCTGTCCTCGCCACTCACTGATATACAACATGGCGGCGTTACACGACATAAATCTGTCCTTGCCACTCACTGATATGCTACAATGGCGGCGTTACACGACAGGAACGGCCCCGCCACTCACTGATATTAGCCTGGCATACATGACATAAATCTGTCCTCGCCACTCACTGATATACAATGGCGGCGTTACGCGACATAAATCTGTCCTCGCCACTCACTGATATACAATGGCGTTACGCGACATAAATCTGCCCTTGCCACCACTGATATACAATGGCGGCGTTACGCGACATAAATCTGTCCTTGCCACTCACTGATATACAAAATGGCGTAAGGCGTTACGCGACATAAATCTGTCCTTGCCACTCACTGATATACAATGTCGCTACACGACATGTTCGTCCTTGCCACTCACTGATAACAATGGCGTTGTAATGAGCCATAAATCATCCCTGCCACCACCGATATACAATGGCGGCGTTACACGACATAAATCTGTCCCGCTACTCACTTGATATACAATGGCGGCGTTACACGACATAAATCTGTCCTCGCCACTCACTGATATGCCAGGCAATGGCGGCGTTACGCGACATAAATCTGTCCTCGCCACTCACTGATACGCGCAATGGCGGCGTTACGCGACATAAATCTGTCCTCGCCACTCACTGATATACAATGGCGGCGTTACGCGACATAAATCTGTCCTTGCCACTACCGATATACAATGGCGGCGTTACGCGACATAAATCCGTCCCCTGCTACCTCACCGAGCAGCAAATGCGGTGCCATACGACATAAATCTGTCCTTGCCACTCACTTCGATATACAATGGCGGCGTTACACGACATAAATCTGTCCCAGCCACTCTACCGATATACGGCGGTGCCGCGACATAAATCTGTCCTTGCCACTCACTGATATACAATGGCGGCGTTACACGACATAACGTCCTTGCCACTCACTGATATACAATGGCGCGTTACACGACATAAATCGTCCTGCCACTGATACAATGGCGGCGTTACACGACATAAATCTGTCCTTGCCACTCACTGATATACAATAATGGCAAGCATATCACATAAATCGTCCTGCCACTCACTGATATACAGTCGGCGGCGTTACGCGATATAAATCCGTCCTTGCACACCCACTGGATATAATAATGGTGGCGTTACGCGACATAAATTCGTCCTCGCCACTTCACTGATATATTAAGCAATGGCGGTGTTACACGACATAAATCTGTCCTTGCCACTACCGATATACAATGGCGGCGTTACGCGATATAAATCCATCCTTGCCACCCACTGGATATACAATGGCGGCGTTACGCGATGATGCATCTGTCCTCGCCACCACTGATATTACAATGGCGGCGTTACACATTACAATCTGTCCTGCCACTCACTGACATAGCAATGGCGGCGGGATATAAATCTGTCCTCGCCACTCACTGATATAATGGCGGCGTTACACGGCTATAAATCTGTCCTTGCCACTCACTGATATACAATGGCAAGGGTGTTACACGACATAAATCTGTCCTTGCCACTCACTGATATACAAATGGCGGCGTTACACGCAAATCTGTCCTTGCCACTCACTGATATACAATGGCGGCGTTACACGACATAAATCTGTCCTCGCCATCACCATATACAATGGCGGCGTTACACGACATAAATCTGTCCTTGCCACTCACCGGGGATATACAGCTGTTACACGACAGCAACGGAACTGCCACTCACTGATATACAATGGCGGCGTTACACGATATAAATCGTCCTTGCCACTCACTGATATACAATGGCGGCGTTACACGACATAAATCTGTCCCGCCACCAACATATTACTGCGGCGTTACACGACATAAATCTGTCCTTGCCACTCACTTCATACGTCGGCGGCGTTACACGACATAAATCTGTCCTTGCCACCACTGATATACAATGGCGGCGTTACACGACATAAATCTGTCCTTGCCACACACTGATATACAATGGCGGCGGCGATGACTTCATTAAATCTGTCCTGCCGCAATTTACCGATATACAATGTCGGCGTTACATTTCATATAAATCTGTCCTTGCCACTCACTGATATACAATGGCGGCGTTGTCAGCAGATATAACGCCCCAGCCACCCACTGATAGCGCGCAATGGCGGCGTTACGCGACATAAATCTGTCCCTGCCACTCACTGATATACAACAGCACAGACACAAATCTGCCTTGCCACCGACTGATGATACAACGTCGGCGTTACACGACATAAATCTGTCCCTGCCACTCACTGATATACAATGAGCGGTGTTAGCACATGCAATCCGTCCTTGCCACCCACTGATATACAATGGCGGCGTTACGCGACATAAATCTGTCCTCGCCACCACTGATATACAATGGCGGCGTTACACGACATAAATCTGACCTTGCCACCACTGATATAGAATGGCGGCGTTACACGATATAAATCTGTCCTTGCCACTCACTGATATACAATGGCGGCGTTACACGACATAAATCTGTCCTTGCCACACACTGATATACAATGGCGGCGTTACACGACATAAATCTGTCCTTGCCACTCACTGATATACAATGGCGGCGTTACGCGATATAAATCCGTCCTTGCCACCCACTGATATACAATGGCGGCGTTACGCGACATAAATCTGTCCTCGCCACTCACTGATATACAATGGCGGCGTTACACGACATAAATCTGTCCTTGCCACTCACTGATATACAATGTCGGCGTTACACGACATAAATCTGTCCTTGCCACTCACTGATATACAATGGCGGCGTTACACGACATAAATCTGTCCTTGCCACTCACTGATATACAATGTCGGCGTTACACGACATAAATCTGTCCTTGCCACTCACTGATATACAATGTCGGCGTTACACGACATAAATCCGTCCTTGCCACTCACTGATATACAATGGCGGCGTTACACGACATAAATCTGTCCTTGCCACTCACTGATATACAATGGCGGCGTTACACGACATAAATCTGTCCTTGCCACTCACTGATATACAATGGCGGCGTTACACGACATAAATCCGTCCTTGCCACTCACTGATATACAATGGCGGCGTTACACGACATAAATCTGTCCTTGCCCCTCACTGATATACAATGTCGGCGTTACACGACATAAATCTGTCCTTGCCACTCACTGATATACAATGGCGGCGTTACACGACATAAATCTGTCCTTGCCACTCACTGATATACAATGTCGGCGTTATACGACATAAATCTGTCCTTGCCACTCACTGGATATACAATGGCGGCGTTACACGACATAAATCTGTCTCGCCACTCACTGATATACAATGGCGGCGTTACACGACATAAATCTGTCCTTGCCACTCACTGATATACAATGGCGGCGTTACACGACATAAATCTGTCCTTGCCACCACCGATATACAATGGCGGCGTTACAGACATAAATCTGTCCTTGCCACTCACTGATATACAATGGCGGCGTTACACGACATAAATCTGTCCTGCCACTCACCGATATACAATGGCGGCGCTACACGACATAAATCTGTCCTTGCCCCTCACTGATATACAATGGCGGCGTTACACGACATAAATCCGTCCTTGCCACTCACTGATATACAATGGCGGCGTTACACGACATAAATTCGTCCTTGCCCTCACCGATATACAATGGCGGCGTTACACGACATAAATCTGTCCTCGCCACTCACTGATATACAATGGCGGCGTTACACGACATAAATCTGTCCTTGCCACTCACTGATATACATTGGCGGCGTTACACGACATAAATTCGTCCTTGCCACTCACTGATATACAATGTCGGCGTTACACGACATAAATCTGTCCTTGCCACTCACTGATATACAATGGCGGCGTTACACGACATAAATCTGTCCTTGCCACTCACTGATATACAATGGCGGCGTTACACGACATAAATCTGTCCTTGCCACTCACCGATATACAATGGCGGCGTTACACGACATAAATCTGTCCTTGCCACTCACTGATATACAATGGCGGCGTTACACGACATAAATCTGTCCTTGCCACTCACTGATATACAATGGCGGCGTTACACGACAAAATAATTAATGCACATAAATCTGTCCTTGCCCCTCACTGATATACAATGGCGGCGTTACACGACATAAATCTGTCCTCGCCACTCACTGATATACAATGGCGGCGTTACACGACATAAATCTGTCCTTGCCACTCACTGATATACATTGGCGGCGTTACACGACATAAATCCGTCCTTGCCACTCACTGATATACAATGTCGGCGTTACACGACATAAATCTGTCCTGCTCACTGATATACAATGGCGGCGTTACACGACATAAATCTGTCCTTGCCACTCACTGATATACAATGGCGGCGTTACACGACATAAATTCGTCCTTGCCACTCACTGATATACAATGGCGGCGTTACACGACATAAATCTGTCCTTGCCCCCTCACTGATATACAATGGCGGCGTTACACGACATAAATCTGTCCTCGCCACTCACTGATATACAATGGCGGCGTTACACGACATAAATCTGTCCTTGCCACTCACTGATATACATTGGCGGCGTTACACGACATAAATCCGTCCTTGCCACTCACTGATATACAATGTCGGCGTTACACGACATAAATCTGTCCTTGCCACTCACTGATATACAATGGCGGCGTTACACGACATAAATCTGTCCTTGCATCTCACTGATATACAACGGCGGCGTTGCCACCATTAATAACCTGGTGTCCTGCCACTCATCAGATATACAATGGCGGCGTTACACGACATAAATCCGTCCTTGCCACTCACTGACAATGGCGGCGTTACACGACATAAATCTGTCTCGCTACCCACTGACATACAATGGCGGCGTTACACGACATAAATTCGTCTCGCTCACCGATACACAATGGCGGCGTTACACGACATAAATCTGTCCTCGCCACCACCGATATACAATGGCGGCGTTACACGACATAAATTCGTCCTTGCCACCACCGATATACTGGCGGCGTGTTACACGACATAAATCCGTCCTTGCCACTCACTGATATACAATGTCGGCGTTACACGACATAAATTCGTCCTTGCCACCACTGATACAAGGAATGGCGGCGTTACACGACATAAATTCGTCCTTGCCACTCACTGATATACGGCGGCGTTACACGACACAAATCTGTCCTTGCCACTCACCGAGGCGACAATGGCGGCGTTACACGACATAACCATGTCCTTGCCACTCACTGATATACACAATGGCGGCGTTACACGACATAAATTCGTCCTTGCCACTCACCGATATACAATGGCGGCGTTACACGACACAACTGTCCTTGCCCCTCACTGATATACAACGGCGGCGTTACACGACATAAATCTGTCCCTACACCAGTACCGATATACAATGGGCGGCGTTACACGACATAAATCTGTCCTTGCCCTCACTGATATACAATGGCGGCGTTACACGACATAAATCTGTCCTTGCTACTCACTGATATACAATGGCGGCGTGCTACAGACACAAAATCTGTCCTTGCCCTCACCGATAAAGGTAATGGCGGCGTTACACGACATAACTGTCCTCGCCACTCACTGATATACAATGGCGTCGTTACACGACATAAATTGTCCTTGCCACCACCGATATACATTGGCGGCGTTACACGACATAACCGTCCTTGCCACTCACTGATATACAATGTCGGCGTTACACGACATAAATCTGTCCTTGCCACTCACTGATATACAATGGCGGCGTTAGCACGACATAAATTCGTCCTTGCCCCTCACTGATATACACGTTTGGCGTTACACGACATAAATCTGTCTCACACTACCGATATACAATGGCGGCGTTACACGACATAAATCTGTCCTTGCCACTCACTGATATACAACGGCGGGCAAGCATACTGATAAATTGTCCCTGCCCTCACCGATACAATGTCGGCAAGCCAAGCACGCATATAACCCATGTCCTTGCCCCTCACTGATATACAATGTCGGCGTTACACGACATAACCAGTCCTGCTACTCACTGACATACAATGGCGGCGTTACACGACATAAATCTGTCCCTTTTTCACCCACTGATATACAATGGCGGCGTTACACGACATAACCCGTCCTTGCCCCTCACTGATATACAATGTCGGCGTTGCACGACATAAATCTGTCCTTGCCCCTCACTGATATACAATGTCGGCGTTACACGACATAATCTGTCCTTGCCACCACTGATATACAAAATTACAAGCATACGACATAAATTGTCCTTGCCACTCACCGATACACAATGGCGGCGTTACACGACATGTAAAATCTGTCCTTGCCACTCACCGGATATACAATGGCGGCGTTACACGACATAAATTCGTCCTTGCCCCTCACTGATATACAATGTCGGCGTTACACGACATAAATTCGTCCTTGCCACTCACTGATATACAATGGCGGCGTTACACGACATAAATCTGTCCTTGCCACTCACCGATATACAATGGCGGCGTTACACGACATAACCCTGTCCTTGCCCCTCACTGATATACAATGTCGGCGTTACACGACATAAATCTGTCCTTGCCCCTCACTGATATACAATGGCGGCGTTACACGACATAAATTCGTCTCTGCCCCTCACTGATATACACGGCGGCGTTACACGACATAAATCCGTCCTTGCCACTCACTGATATACAATGGCGGCGTTACACGACATAAATCCGTCTCCGCGCACTACCGATATACAATGGCGGCGTTACACGACATAAATCTGTCCTTGCCCCTCACTGATATACAATGTCGGCGTTACACGACATAAATTCGTCCTTGCCACTCATCGATATACAATGGCGGCGTTACACGACATAAATCTGTCCTTGCCACTCACTGATATACAATGGCGGCGTTACACGACATAAATCTGTCCTTGCCCTCACTGATATACAATGTCGGCGTTACACGACATAAATCTGTCCTTGCCCCTCACTGACATACAATGTCGGCGTTACACGACATAAATCTGTCCTTGCCACTCACTGATATACAATGGCGGCGTTACACGACATAAATCCGTCCTTGCCACTCATCGATATACAATGTCGGCGTTACACGACATAAATCTGTCCTTGCCACTCACTGATATACAATGGCGGCGTTACACGACATAAATCTGTCCTTGCCCCTCACTGATACATTATGGCAAGCACGACATAAATCTGTCCTTGCCACTCACCGATATACAATGGCGGCGTTACACGACATAAATCTGTCCTTGCCCCTCACTGATATACAATGTCGGCGTTACACGACATAAATCTGTCCTTGCCACCACTGACATGGGTTAAATGTCGGCGTTACACGACATAAATCTGTCCTTGCCACTCACTGATATACAATGTTTGCGTTACACGACATAAATCTGTCCCTGCCCCTCACCGATATACAATGTCGGCGTTACACGTTTATTACAACCAAGTCCTTGCCACTCACCGATATACAATGGCGGCGTTACACGACATAAATCTGTCCTTGCCACTCACTGCATATACAATGGCGGCGTTGCCACCATTACAACCGTCCTTTGCCACTCACCGACATACAATGTCGGCGTTACACGCATACAATCTGTCCCTGCCACTCACTGATATACAATGGCGGCGTTACACGACATAAATCTGTCCTTGCCACTCACCGATATACAATGGCGGCGTTACACGACATAAATCTGTCCCCATGTACCACTGATGCTATTAAGCAATGGCGGCGTTACACGACATAAATCTGGTTCTGCCCCTTTACCGATATACAATGGCGGCGTTACACGACATAAATCTGGTCTCGCCACTCACTGACATAGAATGGCGGCGTTACACGACATAAATCGTCCTTGCCACTCACTGATACATTGGCGGCGTTACACGACATAAATCCGTCCTTGCCACTCACTGATATACCGTCGGCGTTACACGACATAAATCCGTCCTTGCCACTCACCGATATACAATGGCGGCGTTACACGACATAAATCTGTCCTTGCATCTCACTGATATACAATGGCGGCGTTACACGACATAAATCTGTCCTTGCCACTCACTGATATACAATGGTGGCGTTACACGACATAAATCTGTCCTTGCCACTCACTGATATACAATGGCGGCGTTACACGACATAAATCTGTCCTTGCCACTCACTGATATACAATGGCGGTGTTACACGACATAAATTGTCCTTGCCCCTCACTGATATACAATGGCGGCGTTACACGACATAAATTCGTCTCGCCACTTCACTGATATACAATGGCGGCGTTACACGACATAACCGTCCTTGCCACCTCACTGATACAATACTGGCGGCGTTACACGACATAAATCCGTCCTTGCCACTCACTGATATACAATGTCGGCGTTACACGACATAAATCTGTCCTTGCCACCACTGATATACAATGGCGTGCGTTACACGACATAAATCTGTCCTTGCCACTCACTGATATACAATGGCGGCGCTACACGACATAAATCTGTCCTTGCCACTCACTGATATACAATGGCGGCGTTACACGATAAATCTGTCCTTGCCACTCACCGATATACAATGGCGGCGTTACACGGTTACGCAATCTGTCCTTGCCACTCACCGATATACAAATGGCGGCGTTACACGACATAAATCTGTCCTTGCCCCTCACTGATATACAATGGCGGCGTTACACGACATAAATCTGTCCTTGCCACTCACTGATATACAATGGCGGCGTCAGCACGACATAACCCTTGTCCTTGCCCTCACTGATATACAATGTCGGCGTTACACGACATAAATCTGTCCTTGCCACTCACTCTCTATATACAATGGCGGCGTTACACGACATAAATCTGTCCCGCTTACCTCACTGATATACAATGGCGGCGTTACACGACATAAATCCGTCCTTGCCACTCACCACTGATATACAATGTCGGCGTTACACGACATAAATCTGTCCTTGCCACTCACTGATATACAATGGCGGCGTTACACGACACTAAATCTGTCCTTGCCCCTCACTGATATACATTGGCGGCGTTACACGACATAAATCTGTCCTTGCCACTCACTGATATACAATGGCGGCGTTACACGACATAAATCTGTCCTTGCCCCTCACTGATATACAATGTCGGTGTTACACGACATAAATCTGTCCTTGCCACTCACTGATATACATAACGTCGGCGTTACACGACATAAATCTGTCCTTGCCACTCACTGATATACAATGTCGGCGTTACACGACATAAATCTGTCCTGCCCCCTCACTGATATACAATGTCGGCGTTACACGACATAAATCTGTCCTTGCCACCACTGGATATACAATGGCGGCGTTACACGACATAAATCTGTCCTTGCCACTCACTGATATACAATGGCGGCGTTACACGACATAAATCCGTCCTTGCCACTTACCGATATACAATGTCGGCGTTACACGACATAAATCTGTCCTTGCCACCACACTGATATACAATGGCGGCGTTACACGACATAAATCTGTCCTTGCCACTCACTGATATACAATGGCGGCGTTACACGACATAAATCTGTCCTTGCCACTCACCGATATACAATGGCGGCGTTACACGACATAAATCTGTCCTTGCCCCCACCATATACAATGGCGGCGGTGCCGCTTCACATAAATCTGTCCTCGCCACTCACTGATATACGCTGGCGGCGTTACACGACATAAATCTGTCCTTGCCACTCACCGATATACATTACAGTTACACCATTAAGCAAAATCCGTCCTTGCCACTCACTGATATACAATGTCGGCGTTACACGACATAAATCTGTCCTTGCCACTCACTGATATACAATGGCGGCGTTACACGACATAAATCTGTCCTTGCATCTCACTGATATACAATGGCGGTTAAGACGACATAAATCTGTCCTTGCCACTCACTGATATACAATGGCGGCGTTACACGACATAAATCTGTCCTTGCCACTCACTGATATACAATGGCGGCGTTACACGACATAAATCTGTCCTTGCCACTCACTGATATACAATGGCGGCGTTACACGACATAAATCTGTCCTTGCCCCTCATTGACATACAATGGCGGCGTTACACGACATAAATCTGTCCTCGCCACTCACTGATATACAATGGCGGCGTTACACGACATAAATCTGTCCTGGCCACTCACTGATATACATTGGCGGCGTTACACGACATAAATCCGTCCTTGCCACTCACTGATATACAATGTCGGCGTTACACGACATAAATCTGTCCTTGCCACTCACTGATATACAATGGCGGCGTTACACGACATAAATCTGTCCTTGCCACTCACCGATATACACTTCTGGCGGCGTTACACGACATAAATCTGTCCTTGCCACCACTGGATATACAATGGCGGCGTTACACGACATAAATCTGTCCTTGCCACTCACTGATATACAATGGCGGCGTTACACGACACAAATCTGTCCTTGCCACTCACTGATATACAATGGCGTTACACGACATAAAATCGTCCTGCCCTCACCGATATACAATGGCGGCGTTACACGACATAAATCTGTCCTTGCCACTACTGATATACAATGGCGGCGTTACACGACATAAATCTGTCCTTGCCCCTCACTGATATACAATGGCGGCGTTACACGACATAAATCTGTCCTTGCCACTCACTGATATACAATACATGCTTACACGACATAAATCTGTCCTTGCCCCTCACCGATATACAATGGCGGCGTTACACGACACATAACTAATCCTCGCCACCACCGATATACAATGGCGTCGTTACACGACACATCTGTCCTTGCCACTCACTGATATACATTGGCGGCGTTACACGACATAAACCGTCCTTGCCACTCATACTGATATACAATGTCGGCGTTACACGACATAAATTATCCTTGCCACTCACCGATACAATGGCGGCGTTACACGACATAAATCTGTCCTTTTTCCCCTCACTGATATACAATGTCGGCGTTACACGACATAAATCTGTCCTTGCCACTCACCGATACACAATGGCGGCGTTACACGACATAAATCTGTCCTTGCCACTCACTGATATACAATGGCGGCGTTACACGACATAAATCTGTCCTTGCCCCTCACCGATATACAATGTCGGCGTTACACGACATAAATCTGTTCTTGCCCTCACTGATACACAATGTCGGCGTTACACGACATAAATCTGTCCTTGCCACTCACTGATATACAATGGCGGCGTTACACGACATAAATCTGTCCTTGCCACTCACTGATATACAATGGCGGCGTTACACGACATAAATCTGTCCCTGCTCTACTGATATACAATGTCGGCGTTACATAATGACATAAATCTGTCCTTGCCCCTCACTGATATACAATGTCGGCGTTACACGACACATAAATCTGTCCTTGCCACCACTGATATACAATGGCGGCGTTACACGACATAAATCTGTCCTTGCCACCACTGATATACAATGGCGGCGTTACACGACAAAATTGTCCTGCCACTCACTGATATACAATGGCGGCGTTACACGACACAATCTGTCCTTGCCTTCACTGATATACAATGTCGGCGTTACACGACATAACTAATCCCGCCACTCACTGATATACAATGGCGGTGTTACACGACATAAATCTGTCCTCGTTACTCACCGATATACAATGGCGGCGTTACACGACATAAATCTGTCCTTGCCCCTCACTGATATACAATGTCGGCGTTACACGACATAAATCTGTCCTTGCCCCTCACTGATATACAATGGCGGCGTTAATGACATAAATCTGTCCCTGCCCCTCACTGATATACAATGGCGGCGTTAAGCACGCACATAAATCCGTCCTTGCCACTCACTGATATACAATGGCGGCGTTACACGACATAAATCCGTCCTTGCCACCACCGACAAGCGCGGTAATGGCGGCGGTTATACCAGACATAAATCTGTCCTTGCCCTCTTCACTGATATACAATGTCGGCGTTACACGACATAAATCTGTCCTTGCCACTCACTGATATACAATGGTGGCGTTACACGACATAAATCTAAGTTCCACACTCACTGATATACAATGGCGGCGTTACACGACATAAATCTTGTCCTGCCTCTCACTGATATACAATGTCGGTTACACGACATAAATCTGTCCTGCCCTTCACTGATATACAATGTCGGCGTTACACGACATAAATCTGTCCTTGCCACTCACTGATATACAATGGCGGCGTTACACGACATAAATCTGTCCTTGCCACTCACTGATATACAATGGCGGCGTTACACGAAATCCGTCCTTGCCACTCACTGATATACAATGTCGGCGTTGCTACCGACAAATCTGTCTCCACTCACTGATATACAAATGGCGGCGTTACACGACATAAATCTGTCCTTGCCTCACTGATATATACTGGCGGCGTTAATGACATAAATCTGTCCTTGCCACTCACTGATATACAATGGCGGCGTTACACGACATAAATCTGTCCTGCCCCTCACTGATATACAATGTCGGCGTTACACGACATAAATCTGTCCCGCCACCACCGATATACAATGTCGGCGTTACACGACATAAATCTGTCCTTGCCACTCACTGATATACAATGTCGGCGTTACACGACATAAATCTGTCCTTGCCCTCACTGATATACAATGTCGGCGTTACACGACATAAATCTGTCCTTACACCACTGATATACAATGGCGGCGTTACACGACATAAATCTGTTCCCTTGCCACTACCGATATACAATGGCGGCGTTACACGACATAAATCCGTCCTTGCCACTCACTGATATACAATGTCGGCGTTGGCACGACATAAATCTGTCCTTGCCACTCACCGATATACAATGGCGGCGTTACACGACATAAATTCGTCCTTGCCACTCACTGATATACAATGTCGGCGTTACACGACATAAATCTGTCCTTGCCACTACTGATATACAATGTCGGCGTTACACGACATAAATCTGTCCTTGCCACTCACTGATATACAATGTCGGCGTTACACGACATAAATCTGTCCTTGCCACTCACTGATATACAATGGCGGCGTTGCATATCGATAAATCTGTCCTTGCCACTCACTGATATACAATGGCGGCGTTACACGACATAAATCTGTCCTTGCCACCACCGATATACAATGGCGGCGTTACACGACATAAATCTGTCCTTGCCACTCACCGATATACAATGGCGGCGTTACACGACACAAATCTGTCCTTGCCACTCATCATTGGATATACAATGGCATGCGTTACACGACATAAATCTGTCCTTGCCACCACTGATATACAATGGCGGCGTTACACGACATAAATCTGTCCTTGCCACCACTGATATACAATGTCGGCGTTACACGACATAAATCTGTCCTTGCCACCACTGATATACAATGTCGGCGTTACACGACATAAATCTGTCCTTGCCACTACTGATATACAATGCTCTTAGCGTTACACGACATAAATCTGTCCTTGCCACTCACTGATATACAATGGCGTTACACCATTACAAATCTGTCCTTGCCACCACTGATATACACGTCGGCGTTACACGACATAAATCTGTCCTCCTTGCCACTCACTGATATACAACGTCGGCGTTACACGACATAAATCGTCCTGCCACTCACTGATATACAATGGCGGCGTTACACGACATAAATCTGTCTCTGCCACTCACTGATATACAATGGCGGCGTTACACCGACATAAATCTGTCCTTGCCACTACCGATATACAATGGCGGCGTTACACGACATAAATCGTCCTTGCCACTCACTGATATACAATGGCGGCGTTAATGACATAAATTGTCCCGCGCTCCATTGATAAGCAATGGTGGCGTTACACGACATAAAATCTGTCCTTGCCACTCACTGATATACAATGGCGGCGTTACACGACATAAATCTGTCCATGATCATCATGCAAATCTGAGTTTAAGGAGGACGCAACCAGGGAGGCTAACGCAAAAGATGGTCAGAAATATCAAAGAGTGGACAGACAAGACAATATCGGAAGTGCTGAGGGCCACATCCAACATATTAGCAGCCATTTCTTCTGTTTACACAGGGTAGGTTGCAGAGATTATTTTAACATACCTGAAACATGCTTGGACGATCTTGTTTCGATTCATGACTAACTAGGCAGAAGATATTCTCAGAGAAGGTTCTTCTTTCTCTCTGACAGGTGTAGAGGCTCATCCCTTGTTCCCTGTTTAGGATGTGGTTTCCGGCTTTCTCTTTTCCAATCTTTTCACTTTTCTGTTCTTGTTTATTTTTTATTTTTTATTTCAATTGGAGTAGATAGACTGAAATATCGCCCAGTTCACACTCCACCCACATCTATTGAACAGGTGTAGCGGCTCATCCCTTGTTCCCTGTTTAGGATGTGGTTTCCGGCTTTCTCTTTTCCAATCTTTTCACTTTTCTGTTCTTGTTTATTTTTTTTTCAATTGGAGTAGATAGACTGAACTATCGCCCAGTTCACACTCCACCCACGTCTATTGAACAGGTGTAGAGGTTCATCCCTTGTTCCCTGTTTAGGATGTGGTTTCCGGCTTTCTCTTTTCCAATCTTTTCACTTTTCTGTTCTTGTTTATTTTTTTCAATTGGAGTAGATAGACTGAACTATCGCCCAGGTAACACTCCACCCACGTCTATTGAACAGGTGTAGAGGCTCATCCCTTGTTCCCTGTTTAGGATGTGGTTTCCGGCTTTCTCTTTTCCAATCTTTTCACTTTTCTGTTCTTGTTTATTTTTTTTTCAATTGGAGTAGATAGACTGAACTATCGCCCAGTTCACACTCCACCCACGTCTATTGAACAGGTGTAGAGGTTCATCCCTTGTTCCCTGTTTAGGATGTGGTTTCCGGCTTTCTCTTTTCCAATCTTTTCACTTTTCTGTTCTTGTTTATTTTTTTCAATTGGAGTAGATAGACTGAACTATCGCCCAGGTAACACTCCACCCACGTCTATTGAACAGGTGTAGAGGCTCATCCCTTGTTCCCTGTTTAGGATGTGGTTTCCGGCTTTCTCTTTTCCAATCTTTTCACTTTTCTGTTCATTTTTATTTAATTTTTTTATTTATATATTTTTTAAATTTTTTTTTAATTGTTTTTGTTTTCAATTGGAGTAGGTAGACTGAACTATAGCCCGGTTCACACTCCACCCACGTCATTTGAACAGGTGTAGAGGCTCATCACTTGTTCTCTGTTTAGGATGTGGTTTCCGGCTTTCTCTATTCCAATCTATTTACTCTTACGTAGCCCCCTGCACACCAGTGGCCTTACCGCCTTGCTTGGGGTGATGTGATTAAAAAAAAAAGACTGATTGCTAAAATATCCATTCTGTCTTGCTATTCAACCATGATAACAACAGTCGGTCAGTTAAGTGTCATACGTGTAACACACTTCAGCGACCGTGTCTCCGTGATGTAATTGTAAGCAAGCTTATCTTACGAAAAATGAGTTCGATCCTCAATGGGTGGTCAATAATTTTGGCCTTGTGCCACACCTAATCTAAGCTTAGAAAATCAGTTGAGCATCTCGACGTGATGCAATGGTTAGCAAGCTTGTCTCGCTAGAACCTCTTTCAACTGAGTAGTGAGTTCGATCCTCACTGGGTACCCCATACTGGTGTCACAATTAGACGATAATTACCTTCAAGTCCACCAATCACTCCTCTTTAAAGAAATTATATATATATTTATATATATTTATATATATTTATATAATATATTTCTAACACCCAAAATGAAGATTGATATGAGTCTTACTAAGACCGAGCACATATTAAATGTTCAGCTATCGATAATTCTGATGCCTTAATGTATCTATGTAAATTGTCTATCATTCTCTTCTGAATATATTTAAATGTGTTCAAACCGAGGCAGACAGTAAAGCTACCAAGTCTCAAGGGGTTACTAGGTGCGAAGGTATTAGAAAAGCGATACATTTCTATGCATCGAAAATAAATGAAGTGTAATCAGAAGGTCATTCAGTCAGTTAAGTGCCATACGTGATACACGCTTGGGCGATCATATCTTGAAAGAGACATGACTGACTGGGCAGAAGATTATCCCGCAGTAGGTTGCCATTGCTTTCTGCGGTAGACTGGTTGCCGACCAAGGCTATAGAACCCAATCTGTCCAGTTATTTGACTCATAGGTAAAGGGAAAAGAAATCTATTATATTATTGTTTAGTAATTAGTGGGGGATCGGTTTCCTATTTTCATGAAGTAATAAACTGATCCCCCACTTTATGACCAATATAAGCCTTAATCATTATTCCAACTATCATATTCAGTCAGTCAGCTAAGTGCCATACGTGATACACGCTTGGGCGATCATGTCTCGAAAGAGACATGACTGACTGGGCATAACATAATCCCGCAGTTGCCATTGCTTTCTGCGGTAGACTGGTTGCCGACCAAGGCTATAGAACCCAATCTGTCCTGTTATTTAACTCATTGCTGGAAGGAGAAGAGATAAATTATTACATTATTATATTAAGTATAATTAGTGGGGATTCAACTTATTACTTCATAACAATAGAAAACCGATCCCCCACTTTAGGCCCAGCAAACACCTTAATCATGTTTCCAACTATTATATTCAGTCAGTCAGTTAAGTGCCATAAGTGATACCCGCTTTGGGCGATCATATCTTGAAAGAGACATAACTGACTGGGCAGAAGATTATCCCGCAGTAGGTTGCCATTGCTTTCTGCGGTAGACTGGTTGCCGACCAAGGCTATAGAACCCAATCTGTCCTGTTATTTAACCCATAACTGGAAGGAAGAGACGGTATTTGCGCGTAAGTGAATGCAATGAATTCAACTGGAATTCGAACTCGGCTCCCCGATTTCTCGTTTCGAGCCGATATCCACTGCACCACAACGGACATCCACCACGAGGTAATTAGATAGCATTAAAATTTTTGAATATAAAAGATGATTGGATGCATGGAGCAGGAAGAGAGTTCCACAAGCAATAAGTGCGAGAGGAGAAACTGTAAGCGTATAACTTACCGCTACATCTAGCCAACTCAACTTTAAATTGATGAGACCTCGTCGGCAGCGTAGTATTTCGTTTAGATTCATAAAGTCTAGAGACCGTAAGAAATATCTCAAATTTCGGAAAATAGCCATAAAATTATCTATAAAAAATGTGCAGGGTGGTAACTTTACGGTGGTGTAAAAGTGACTAAAGCCGAGATGCAAGATCAGGACTAATAATATTGCTGATTTTTCTTTTATGGAGGACCTCGGGATACAGCACATGGTATTCCCAAGCGGTCACCCATCTAAGTACGGACCAGGCTCAGCGTTGTTTAACATCGGTGATCGAGCGAGACCCGGTGTATTCAACGTGATATGGCCGTAAATATAAAGGATAATAAGAAAATATTTCTTTAGACCTTATATGAGCGATTATATTAAAACAAATGTAAAAATTCAAGAACTCCTGATCATATGCGGCAGAAATATTCTAAGCATGGTCGAATGTTAGAATTATTGATATACAAAATCGATTCTGGAGAGAAAAATGTCCAGAACGACACAATGAACCAACACCTGACCTAATAAAAGACTCCGTATAGTCTTTTCATTTCATGAAAGCCGAAAAAGTTGGCCGGGTTGTATTGGTTGATCAGCGTCTCCAACGTTTGATCTGATTTGCCTATATAGTCAACTTCGAACTGATATCATTTTCATCATCAGAATAAAAAAAAAAGACATTCTTACCAGTCCTGCAACGATCCCAATCGGAGAATTCATATCTCTTGTCCATATACTTGACTCCAGCCATATGAAACATCATTCGGATGACCTCAGCACGGCCGCGGCCATTGAAGTAGTGGAGAGTGTAGTTAGGCATTGTGATTTCTTGCTTGAAACTGAGGCCGAAAAGCTAAACCCTCTGGTATTTATAACGACTTCTGACACAGATTCTATTTTTAGCTACAGTAGGCTTGGTACCAATGACCAATCCAAGGTTAGCTATTAGATATTCCCCGGTGGATAGCTAAGGTATAATTCAAATTGCACGTAATTCGCGACAAGAGTACATGACCCAAAAGCACTATGATTAATTAATGGCCTGTTTTCTGGCCACAAAGGTTAAGACAAAAAAGATTCCCATTGCTTGGAGTCAGGATAATTCTATCCTATATTTTCGTCCGGTCTTTCTGAGAAAGCACTTGTCTAATTGTCTGGTGAACAATTAAAAAAGAAAATAAAAATAACAATGATTCCAATTTCCAAAATATTTCGAACGATGGGTTCATTAACTGTTAGAATGGTTCTTTGATCAATTTCTTAACAGTAAATTTCCCCAAGGAGTGCTTTTATGGTTGATACAAAAAAGTTCCGTTTATAGTACACAGTAGAATCCCTACTCAAATAATTGCCTACTTAACACAAATTATAACAAGAAAATATGTTGTTTTACAAATAAAACCGTAAAATAGGGCTTAACAAACTACATTAATTTGATCATCTTCTGACGTGATAATTTCAGTCTTTTCTGCGAACCCATTCTAAATTGCCTGGCTTAAAGCCATATCACGTTAAAACACCTGTTTCTGTGCAATCACCGAAGTTAAGCAAGATGGACGACCGCTTGGGAATTCCAGGTGTTGGTATTTAGGATGTTCGGGTGATATAATGGGGAAAGGCACTAATTTGGAAATCGAAGAACCGAGTTCAAATTCTTGTTGGGTACAATCAGCAATGTTAAGTAACATCAATACCAAGATGGATAAACGCTTTTTTTTTTAATCATTTCACCCCGAGCAAGGCGAAAACGCCACTGATGTGCAGGGGGCTACATAACTGTAAGAAGATTAATTAGAAAAGAGTGAGGAGTACAAACTAGTTAGAAAGGAACAATAGAAAGCTGAGAAAGCAGGTGCGATGACAGATACATAGGTGGAGAGAAAGGGAAGGTTATACGGGTGTTGGGAGAGAGCTAGAGTCCATTGGTTCGTCTATGAGTATTGGGAATACTATAATCTATCCTGCGCTGATGGTATAGCGGATAACAGCTCGGTGATAAAAATTGAATAACCAAATTTAATTAATTTCATTCACTGACGTACTAGTATCACCAGTTCGTGTAATAAGTACAATCTCTACGGTGAACCCATCCTCCATAGATCGGCTTACGGCCATAACACGTTATAACACCGGTTACCGTACGATCACCAGAGTGAAGCATCGTCGGTTGTTAGATGGATAAATGCTTGGAAACACCAGGTGCTGTATGCTAGGCTGTAATGTTGGTGCAATGAATAACGAGGTGGAAATCGGAGAGACGAGATCAAATTTCTGTCTGGTACATAGTATTCGCTTATTCAAAACGTTGGGAATAGCGAAGGTTGCCTTCTAGAAAATAATCAAAGTATTAAACAATGGAAAGATTTCAATAGAAACAAAGAACAGACAACTTAACTGATATGATTTATCAAATCTCCGATGTGATAGCAGAATGTTGAACAATCTCCTCACAAGTAAAGAGGCTTTATACAATAGAGATAGCTTCTTTGAAAACTTGTATATAGAGTGTGATGAGAAAATTGCTGCCATGTAATGTTTCTAGTTTCGTGTTTTTGGGGTTTTTTTAATTTTAGAAATAATACCGCAAAATAGGGCTTAATAAATTACATTAATTTGACCATCTTTTTATAATTTCAGTCTTCTCGTTGAACCCATTCTGGATTGACTGGATTTAAGCCATATCACGTTAAAACACCTATTCTCGTACAATTAAGTTAAGCAAGATTGGTGACCGCTTGGGAATTCGAGGTGTTGGTATCTAGGATTTTCGGGTGACATAATGGGGAAAGGAATTTTTTGGAAATCAAAAAACCGAGTTCAAATTCTTGTCGGGTACAATCAGCAAAGTTAAGTAAAATCAATACCAAGATGGGTGAACGCTTGGGAATGCTGTAATCTAACCTGCGCTGGTGGTATAGCGGATAACAGCTCGGCGATAAAAATTAAATAACTTACTTTAATTCATTACATTAACTGACGTGCTAGTATCAGCAATTCGTATAATAAGTACAATCTCTACGGTGAACCCATCCTCCATAGATCGGTTTACGGCCATAACACGTTATAACACCGGTTACCGTACGATCACCAGAGTGAAGTATCGTCGATGGATAAAGGCTTGGAAATACCATGTTCTGTTAGCCAGGCTGTAATGTTGGTGCAATGAATAACGAAGTGGAAATCGGAGAGACGAGTTCAAATTTCTGTCTGGTGCTTTGCATTCACTTATTCAGAACGTTATGAATAGCAAAAAATGCCTTCTGGAAAATAATCAAAGTATTAAACAATGGAAAAATTTCAATAGAAACAAAGAACAGACATCTTAACTGATATGATTTATCAAATCTCCGATGTGATAGCAGAATGTTGAACAATCTCCTCACAAGTAAAGAGGCTTTATACAATAGAGATAGCTTCTTTGAAAACTTGTATATAGAGTGTGATGAGAAAATTGCTGCCATGTAATGTTTCTAGTTTCGCGTTGTTTTTTAGTTTTTTTTTGTTTTGTTTTTTGTCGACTGCACAGTATACTAGGGTCAGTTGGGCACAGAAAAAAATCACCATGACGCAATTTACAAACGGTATGTTGCATTGCTTGGCATTTACGCTGGGTGTTCAAAAACGGGCATTTCAGGGTGTTTGTGTGTCAATCTGATGTTAGAGCAGAGTATTCGGAAAGAGTTGTATGATATATTTACTCAACATCATTGTTTTGAGAGCATATAAAGTCTAGAGGCTTGGGCTGAAGACAGAGAATTTCCCGACAGTCTCTTCATGTACGCGACTCCCCCGAGCTCTCACCTTGGTTGATATAGATGTTATTATAGACACAACTTTTCGACCAAGTACTCTCTGGTCATCATCAGGTGTTCCTTGATTGTGCGGAGGATTCGGAAAGAGTTGGATGTTATGTTTACTCAACATCATAAGGTTTGGATTGCATATAAAGTCTAGAAGTTAGGGCTGACGACAGATAATTTACGCTGGTTTTCGATGGCCTCTTTCGTGTACGCGGCTCTCCCCGGCTGCCTTTTTACACCACACAAGCGTCAACAACGAAGAATAAAAATAGAAGATTATATTTTTACAGTATTTACATTATTCGGACTGTTGTTCTCATCTTTAGTGTCATTTGTACGCCCCGGCCGTTTTTTTTTTTTTGTTTGGTGCTACAAATTTCGAACTGAACCCTTTATGACAGTCATTGGGGTATACCATCCCCATTCCTTGCGTAAAGCACCGATTATCATGAGTTATCTCTCCCTAACCCTGCAAGTTACTTGTTCCCCACTACTGTAGCCTGGTATTGAACTCGCAGGTGTCAAGTTAGGAACTAACCAACATCTATATCCACTGGGTCATGGGCCCTTAAAGAAAAGAACAAATTCATTTTTGGTAGTTATAAACATAATGTCCAGCAATTCTTATCTTACCAGAGTTTAAATTGCAATTCTTTTGATGTTAATGGTTTTCGCTTGTATTGTTTATGTTAATGTTTTTTTCTCTAGTGTTTTTTTCTCAGAGTTCATATTGCAAATTTTGACGCTAATTTTTTTTTCTGGCATTCCGTATTACTGGTTCCATACTGTGTTCATCTCTATGCTTGGTCGGCTTAGGGGATATTTGTAGCCTAAAATAAGTGCTGATTCCTTAAGTTTATGTAGTTTCCAGTTGTGTTCTAAATCAATTATTTCAACTTCATCCAATAGGGAGCAGTGATCCCCTATCTCCTGCCATATATGGATAGCTAGGCTTGATAATTTTGTCTTCCTTCGTGTTACCGACTTGCAATGTTCTTGTAGCCCTGCTTTAAGGGGGTGGCCTGTCTCTCCTTTATATTTCTTTCCACAACTACATGGAATGGCGTACACACCTCCTTAGTCATGTCACCCTTTTTTGGGGGTCTTACTCGGGAGAGGTACCTGCGAAGTGTAGAAACACTTCTGAAGATCGTCTTGATGTTATAAGGACCACAGATCATTTTTATTTTCTCCGATAACCCCTTCACATAGGGTAGACAGACCGAGGCTCTTTTGTGAGAGTTGTTATCCTCGTTCACCCTCCCTTCCGTGTATGTTGGTGTTGTTGTCATGTACCCTGGATAATTGTTTCTTTGTAGGGTACTACCTATACTGACTATTTCCTGTTCGTATGACTCTGTATCGCCGCTTATGATTTGCTCAATGTTAGAGACAGCGGGCGATCTCTTTCTTTATATTGTGATTTGTTGTGGTATTGTCCGATGAATGCTGGCTTGCGGTATACAGATGTCTTAAACTTCATCTCTGTTCGAGTTATCAGCTCATCCAGGAATGCCAGTTTGTTGTCACACTCTTTTTCGATAGTGAACTGCATGGATGGTCTTATTGAGTTCGCATGGTCGAGTAGCATCTGGACGTCCTCCTACTGTGGCCAGAGTATGAAGTGTCATCAAGTATCACAGCCATAGAGTTGGCTCTAGAACTGTAGATTCTAATGCCATCTCTTCAAAGAATTCCAGGTATATGTTAGCCAGTGCTGGTGATAATGGCGAGCCCATTGCTAACCCTTCATCCTGCCGAAATATGTCTGATTCTAATACGAAGTGTGCTGTTTGTGTGCAGAAAGTCATCATCTCCATCAGGTTGTCTAGTTGAATACTAGTACGTTCTCCTAGGGATGAGACAGAGGCTAGTCTGTCCCTGACTACCGATAGTGCCTGCACTGTGGGTACTTTGGTGAACAGACCTAGTTGCATTGGATGACAGCATTCTTGGTAAGTTTCACGAAGTAGGCGGTATTTCGAACATTTGATGGTGACTTTCCTATCATTGAGTCAATGCTGTTTGTGTGCAGAAAGTCATCATCTCCATCAGGTTGTCTAGTTGAATACTAGTACGTTCTCCTAGGGATGAGACAGAGGCTAGTCTGTCCCTGACTACCGATAGTGCCTGCACTGTGGGTACTTTGGTGAACAGACCTGGTTGCATTGGATGACAGCATTCTTGGTAAGTTTCACGAAGTAGGCGGTATTTCGAACATTTGATGGTGATTTTCCTATCATTGAGTCAATTATATCTGCAAGGAAGCGACTCAGAGGGTGGCACACCGAGCCTAGGCTGCTCACAATCGGCTTGAGAGGAATACCGTCTTTATACACGTGAGGTACCTTGCTGTAACATTGAGACAAATGCCTCTATATCCTCACATGGACGTGATCCTTGTCCTTGATTAGGATCTGCGACAGCTGTCGTTCTGTTTCCAAGGTAGAGCCTTTCCTTTCTTTGCTATAACTACCACTTATAATGCGATATTCCAGTTTCTTGGTATATTCAGTTCTATCTATCACTAGAGTTGCATTGTAATAAAGGATTTGCTTCGATATTCCTAGCACCTGTAGAAGTTTGGAACGTACAACGGCGAAACCTCGCATAAATGGCAACAAAATGAGGACAATTGTTCGAATAATGTAAATACTGTAAATAATACCTCATCTCAGAAATATAGACAAATAGAATGATCTATTATTAAACGTTGTACAAATGGCAACAAAGATGAGGACAATAGTCCGAATAATGTAAATACTGTAAATACTACCTCATCTCAGAAATATAGACAAATAGAATGATCTATTATTAAACGTTGTACAAATGGCAACAAAGATGAGGACAATAGTCCGAATAATGTAAATACTGTAAATACTACCTCATCTCAGAAATATAGACAAATAGAATGATCTATTATTAAACGTTGTACAAATGGCAACAAAGATGAGGACAATAGTCCGAATAATGTAAATACTGTAAATACTACCTCATCTCAGAAATATAGACAAATAGAATGATCTATTATTAAACGTTGTACAAATGGCAACAAAGATGAGGACAATAGTCCGAATAATGTAAATACTGTAAATACTACCTCATCTCAGAAATATAGACAAATAGAATGATCTATTATTAAACGTTGTACAAATGGCAACAAAGATGAGGACAATAGTCCGAATGATGTAAATACTGTAAATACTACCTCATCTCAGAAATATAGACAAATAGAATGATCTATTATTAAACGTTGTACAAATGGCTACAAAGATGAGGACAATAGTCCGAATAATGTAAATACTGTAAATACTACCTCATCTCAGAAATATAGACAAATAGAATGATCTATTATTAAACGTTGTACAAATGGCAACAAAGATGAGGACAATAGTCCGAATAATGTAAATACTGTAAATACTACCTCATCTCAGAAATATAGACAAATAGAATGATCTATTATTAAACGTTGTACAAATGGCAACAAAGATGAGGACAATAGTCCGAATAATGTAAATACTGTAAATACTACCTCATCTCAGAAATATAGACAAATAGAATGATCTATTATTAAACGTTGTACAAATGGCAACAAAGATGAGGACAATAGTCCGAATAATGTAAATACTGTAAATACTACCACATCACAGAAATATAGACAAATAGAATAATCGATTATTATACGTCGTAGAAATGGCAACAAAGATGAGGACACTAGTCCGAATGATGTAAATACTGTAAATACTACCACATCACAGAAATATAGACAAATAGAATGATCTAATATTAAACATCGTACAAATGGCAACAAAGATGAGGACAATAGTCCGAATAATGTAAATACTGTAAATACTACCTCATCTCAGAAAAATAGACAGATTATATATTTATTTTGTATTTATTTCTGCGATGAGTAATTTTAAATTTCTTGATATTATTTCGAACTATTGTTCTCGCCTTGGTGGATATAGATGTTATTATAGACACAACGTTTCGACCAAGTACACTCTGGTCATCATCGGGTGTTCATTGGTTGGCTGATATTGATTATCTTGTTGATTATTATGATATATTTCGTGAAATCAGTTATTGCTCTTTCTTGTAGGGTTTGATTTGTCACTACCAAGTCCAAGGATCGAACTCATGACCCCTAGATAATACTAACACATGAATAACCAACTACTATATCCACTATGCCACCGTGTCGAAGGTGGTGTATTTTTGGAACCTTTTATATTCAGTGTCAGACAACTGGATTATGTTTGTGGACTTGTGCCACTTGTCAAAATGTAACACTGCCACCTGGCTGGCTAGCTGCCCCCTGGTCCGGAACCTGATGTGATGATGATGACCAGAACCTGAGTCAGGGTTGATGCTGTCGAAACGGCACCAATTATGAAGACGCTCTCGGCTAGCTAATCGCGATGATGGCCACGTCTCAGCAGCTGGTCCTCAAGACAGACCTTTTGAGGACAAGCTGCCATTCTCCTGCTCAAGCTGAGCTCTTTGATCTTAGGAAAGTCACGTTAAAACCCGGTAGCCGTTCTCTACCACCTCAAACCAGACCGAACACACGTGTACACTTGTGTTGAAAAAAAAAATATACACGGCACTCCAAAATAAATAAATAAATAAATAAATAAGTTCGAAGACATGACCCCTAGATAATACTAACACATGAGTTACGGAAAAAGTCTTTATATATATATATATATAATTAACAATAAAAGCAGAAGGCACAATCGTCGAATTCAATGTTCACAACAGAGCGATTCGTTTAGAATAATCCGAGCTTTCAATTTTCCCAATTACTTTTAAAACAAAAAGTTCTTTCATGGCTCTTTATCGAAGCTTTAGAGAAATAGCCAAAGTGGAGCGAATGGAGGGTATATGGCGATGATAGTAGATTGGTCTTGTCTTTTTTGCACGGCAGCTCGAACTTAACTTGTCTCTCAGTTTCTATAGATCTTTAGCTAGGACTCTATCGGTGGCGTAATATTCGACTTTAACTCTTTTAATTTGATAGGCGGCTGGCTTTTCTACATTTCTTTACATCTTCAGCTCGAAACTCTATGGAACGCGACCAGTGTTCTTGGTTGTGGCCCCCAGTTGGGAAAAATTTTCCCTCAGTCGTCACATCTCGATAGCAACTCAAAAACTACTACAGCTAATTTTCTACTCGGAATTCCGATTTTATACTTGTCCCGAATTCTTGTGAGGGATGAATGACCAACACTGGGCATCTATGCAAATCAAAACTTTGACCAATGAGGCTATTTCCACCTACACATCTCGAGATGGAGAGTTTTGGTTCTCGGAATGAGGCAACAACACCTCATCTGACGTAATTTAATTCTTCGTCTTCTTATTCTTAATTCAACTGATTACGTCAGCAAATCCAGCCTTTAGCTTAGAAATTTTAACTCCAGTGAGATTTATAATTTATTTCTATTCTCACAGTCAAGTCCTGACTTTCTCACCTCATCAAAAGTTTTTGACAATTTGTTGTGACTATCGCCAATTTTCACTCTACCGACTGAAAAGCCGCTTTTGAATAACAATGAAAAAATATATTTTTCTTCTCAATTTCCAGTTAGTTTTTCAATTTTCCGGATTTTACAAGCATCCGACTATTAAAATGTTTCTAATCAGCGCTCATATCGCGATTTACAATAAACTGCAAATTCAACAATGTCACTAACATTAATTTCTTTCGCTCCGTCGTATTAAACTAAGAATTACATTTTTCTCATACGTAGAAATAGTGTTGCAATAATTTGTATGTATTTCTGACAAGAGTAATCTTCAATATCTTGGTATTATTTCGAACCATTGTTCTCATCAGCCGCGGAAAGAACAGCTAATTGGTTATGGATCAAAAGAGAGAGTGCCTGGATTCCAAATTGTTAGCTAAAATTCCACGAAATTCTGCGTCTAAGTTAATGTTTCGGACGAGCTCATGTACGGTTCGCCTCTAAATGGAAAGTGGCTCTGGCAGTCGCCAATCAGAAGCATTTGCAAGGTTTCATACCGAGCCTAAACGTAATTTTCCAGTGTCTGAAAGCGCTTATCGAGGGTGGGTTAGAAACTGATCATCTCTGGTCGGGTCGGCGCGGTGAGGGGGGTATGATGTTGAAAGATCCGAAACCCCTTAGTGATCCTCGCGATGACATCACTGACGACACCATCTAGCGCCTCCCATTACGGTGCGTATGTTTGAAAATTAGTTGATATAGATGTTATAATATGTAAGTATTAATATAATATGTGTTAACCACAGGAAAAGAGTAAGGAAAATTTCGTTGGAAATAAAGAAATGGATTGTTATGTGTTGTGTGTCCTTCTTTATGGCAGGGAATAGTAGACATTTTTCTCAAAAATGAAGGTGGGAATCGAAGCAACGGAAATGTGGTACTACAGAAGGATGCTGAGAATACCATTGACAGAACATTTGAGCATTGATGGTGTATTAGAGAGAATGGAAACGAAAAGGTAACAATTAGTTACCATCAGGAAAATACAACTGAAATTTCTGAGAAAGTTAATGATGAAAAAATGCTTGGAGAATTTGAAACTCACAAGGCAGATAGATGAAAAAGAGACTGGAAGACAGCGCCTGACATACTTGCCCGGCTTAAACAAATGAATGGCAGAGCAAGGATAAGAGCAAGGGATAGGAAGATGTGGAGCACCATCTCCTTAAAGGCAATGAGTATTGAGCGACAGGAAAATTTCATTGGAGTAAAGAAAAGCTACTGAACTGATACGTGATATTTGTACTCCTATATGGCAACGAATGCCGGACAATTTCCTAAGAAATAAAGGAGTGACGCCAACCAACAGAAATGTGGTTCTACAGAAGCATGCTGAGAATACCATAGACCGAAAATGTTAGTAACTATGAGGTTTTGGAGAGGATGAAATCGAAAAGAAAGTTATATTTAGCATCGCGGACCGTCGGTAAAAATCAAAGTGTAGTATCTTTTCTCAGATACACATTCCCGATCGGGAAGCAATAACCTTTCATTCATAGTTCTGCTTAAGGCCATAGTACGTTATAACACCGGTTCCCGTATCATAATTCAGCTGCTTTTTTCTTCAATTATCGGCTTCTTTTGATCAGTTTGAGCAGCTCATAATAAACGAAAACCAACCGATCCCAACAAATCCAGAACATGAGCTTCAAACATGAACATGAGCTTCAAACACATGAATATTCAGTGTTCCCGCTGATGTTGAGGCATAGCCGGGCTTACTCCACGATATTCTACGCTTAGGTTTGCCGTGATGCATAAGACGCACAAAAAATATCTTTTCTGTCGATGATGCAGCTGTTCACACGTGACAAGACGCCGTTCGACGTCTCTCGACCTCAACTCGTGCGGCACCCAATATTCTTAATTTTCAATCATTCCTAATTGTTGTGTCGTAAGAATAAATAACTCAACAACAGGAATAGGTTAATTGTTGTATTCCGTGAAAATAGTATTTACAAAGGTTATTAGTATCCAATACAAGAATAGAGGTTAATCGTCTCAACCGTCGTAAGACGTAGTATGAGCAATGGGTACTTCCGGGTCGTCACCGGAAGTCTACGACTGACTTGTCGATACGGCTGCTCGGCACACTCCCTTACGTAGATGCCACCATTACTTTACATAGTAATCGAATAGTCCATTATAGCCGAATAGGCGCGGGCGTCCCAACACTAATGCTTCCAATGTCATGAAACTGTTGTTTTCTAATGATCCTACAAGTTTGCATCTGACACTAAATTTCTAGAAGTAATGCCCTCAATTCAAACTATTTCGGTTCGCCAGAGCAATCTTTGCGCGTTGTTTTTATTAGATCACAGTTGCTGTAAATCCCAACAGGAATTTTGTGTGTTTCAGCTGCAGATTTTTTTAATAAAATGGTACAGTAAAATTCCCCGTAGTTCGATATGTTTAACGCTATGAAAAACAAAGTAGTTTACACTTCGGCGAAATGAAATACAGTTATTTTCAAGCTTGTTATAGTCCATCCTCACAGAGGCGTTTCAATCTGAAACTACAGACACACATTACTGCAAACGCCTTCTGCTTGAAAACAACAAGAATTTATTCAATGTACTTATATATATATATATATATATATATATATATATATATATATATATATATATAAACTTATTTATAAATGGAATGTGTGTATTTGTGTGTGTGTGTGTCTGTGTGTGTGTTCGTTACGTTAGACTCCGAAACGGCAGAACTGATTTTCTTGAAAATTTACACAGTTGTACAATCAGCATCTGTGAGTGTTCTTAGCTAGGTTTTGTGTCGAGGTACCCCCGATAAATATCGAAAATCGATTATCGAAAAAATCGGGTTATAGAAAGAGTGGTCCGATTTTAATCAAATTTGATACACTCATAGACAAAGACATAAGAAACGATATTCAGAAGTTTCAAGGTTGCAGTTCTTACAATAGTGCAGTAAGTCGATAATATATATAAAATGCAAGATGTTTGTGTGTGTGTCTGTTTATCTGCCTGTATGACTGTATTTTTTCATCCCTTTTATTTTAGTTTTTGCTTCGGGTTTGACTCTAAGTAGGCATAATTGTAGTTCTTAGTCTCGGCCATGATACCATTTACTCAGAGGACTTATTTAGCCTTCAAAATTCAGTTTACGACGAAAAAAACTTATTTGATATCGATACCAGGAAATCAAAATTTAACTTACATCCATTCATTTTTTCTTTCAGTCTACGGTTTCGCTTTAACTGGAAACAACTATTGCTTTTTAGTCTTTCGTGCCAACGTCCAAAGAATCTGAGCTTCAGGACCATGGATTAGTTTTAAAGCTTACATTACACCCGAGCAACACCGGGCTATACTGCTCATGTATCAATATCAGTTATCACCCTTTAACAGAACTCTCTAAGTTTTTAGTTCCCCACTGGGTCATGTGAACTTGAGCATAAATCGTTCGTTGAATCCAGTCACATAAAAAAATGTCAAGAAATTGCCGTTTTGGACGCAGAGTAATTGTGGAATCATGTTCTGGTCGGCAAATACGATATATATATATATATATATATATATATATATATATATATAATCATCCGCAGGCATATTTGTTTTGCTGTTTCACAGTTCACCATGAATTGCTTTTATCCAGGATTGAAACTCGATCGAATTGGTGTCAGTCTGCGATTCTAATTCTGAGCTATGGGCGCTTAGTAGAAGAAGGCAGATTTTAGCGTGTGATATACCATGTATACATACGCCAGTAGTTAGAGTGTTCTAGTTAATTACTAAATGAACGATGCGTAGATGCTAGAGTAGCTATTGATTTTTCAAAGTCTACCATTCTTCCAGAGTGCTCAGTCAAGGTGTGAGAGCGTAAATAGTCATCCGTAGACAGTTCATCAGTCCGGATGTCATCCGATTTCATATATATATATATATATATATATATATATATATATATATATTAATAAATATACATATTATCCTACGTCTATGGTACGACTTGGAGTTTTATGAGTTATGCAATCATCAGATGCATAAACGCATGAAACGCTGAATCATGCCATAGACCTAGGATTTACATTTATATATATATATATATATATATATATATATATATATATATATATATATATATCTTTTCATACGTAGAGCAATGTTTTATTAACACCTGAATAATAACATTGTAGATATGTGCTCCCTCATACGTATATTCATTAATTCACGTATCTCTCTCTCTCTCTCTCTCTCTCTCTCTATATATATATATATATATATATATATATATATATATATATTAAAAAAAGATCTTTCCCTTTATTTTTATTTTTATTTTATTTTATTATTTATTTTTTAATTTCTTTGCAATCTATTTATAAGGAAAAGTAGACTAATTTTTCTCCAGTTTCTGAAAGGTTTTTTTCTGTTGCTGAGGTGATGTGTCGTTCCCCGTGGGGATCTTCATATCGAAATGGCCATTCAACATCTTTGAATTAATCCTTTTTTAATATATATTTGCTCTGTAATATTTTATTACATGGAGCTCTCTTCCTGTATCATTTTTTAATATTAAATAAACTTTTAATATTAATTAGGATCGGGTTTTTTGGAATTTACCTTCCTGCTTTTTTCCCTTGGATTGAAGTATCTGAATTAAAATATATATATATATATATATATATATATATATATATATATATAGTCATCCACAGACAGATCTGTTTCGCTGTATCGCAGCTTATCAGTACGGTTAGACATCCGATTGCTTTTTACCCAGGATTGAAACCCGACCGAATTGGTTTCAGTCGGCGATTCTACCTTTGACTTTTCAGCGTGTATATTATCATTATACACGCTCAATAGCTGAGAGTGTTCCAATTCACTGCTGAATGAGCGATGCGTATATGCTAGAGTAGCTACTGTTTTTCAAACTCTACCATTCTTCCAGAGTGCTCAATCAGGGTGTGAGAAGGTTTGTGCGTGTTTCTATTTAGGCCGCTTATTCTCATTCAATCATGTTTCATTGAATAATATATTTATATTGTGCTTCCTATTTATTCTGATCCCTTCAGATTGTCTATACAGTTTCCTGATATTTATATGAAATCCATCCAGAAAGGTTTCGTACTTTTCTTTTATTTACATTCGTTCATTACGAACATCATCTCAGTGGCAAATTACAAATATAAACAAATTTTAATTGCGATAAAATCTGTATTCGTTGTCATCGTGATTCTTAAAAACTTTTAAAATATACTTTGAATAAAAAGACAAAAATAATATATATCGGATAATATGTATATGTATTATTTATGGGTTAAATATGTCATGAGATCCCTATTGAGGTTGGTTGTCGTGGTTTTATAGGACACTCAGTCATTTCGTTTCTTTCAAAAATAGGAATCACTGGCTGCAGTTTGAAAGTTGCCTCAAATCGTCTTCAGATCGAGGCACAATATGCATCAAGTTGGATTTGGTCGAAAGCAAGAAGTTTTCAGCATTGAGAAAATACAAGCGGACCAGCATTCCCGTGTGATTACGTAAGAAACGGTTACGGTAAACGAGACATGACATCAACGGCCGAAAGTAAACGCGTTTTTCTTTTTCAAATCACAAACAGCACACTAGAAATGAAGATAAGGTCCAATGTAGTCTCTGCTTTTATTTGATCTGGCGTATATATATATATATATATATATATATATATATAAACATGTTACGGAAATTAACGAATTTTAACGAAACTTGGTTATAAGCAACCGACAATTTGTAATGAATTATTTTGAACATTATTTTTACCGATACTCGTATTTAAGTAGATATTCTGTTTATAATCAAACAGTATTATATATTTATATCTACCGGCCTGATCATTTACGATAATCATCATGTTACGGAAATTAACGAAGTTTAACGAAATTTGGTTATAAACAACCGACAATTTGAAATGATTGTTTGAACATTATCTTTTTATAGATACTCGTATTTAAGTAGATATTCTGTTTATAATCAAACAGTATTATATATTTATATCTACCGGCCTGATCATTTACGATAATCATCATGTTACGGAAATTAACGAAGTTTAACGAAATTTGGTTATAAACAACCGACAATTTGAAATGATTGTTTGAACATTATCTTTTTATAGATACTCGTATTTAAGTAGATATTCTGTTTTTAATTAAACAGTATTATATATTTATATCTACCGGCCTGATCATTTACGATAATCATCATGTTACGGAAATTAACGAAGTTTAACGAAACTTGGTTATAAACAACCGACAATTTGAAATGATTGTTTGAACATTATCTTTTTATAGATACTCGTATTTAAGTAGATATTCTGTTTTTAATTAAACAGTATTATATATTTATATCTACCGGCCTGATCATTTACGATAATCATCATGTTACGGAAATTAACGAAGTTTAACGAAACTTGGTTATAAACAACCGACAATTTGAAATGATTGTTTGAACATTATCTTTTTATCGATACTCGTATTTAAGTAGATATTCTGTTTTTAATTAAACAGTATTATATATTTATATCTACCGTCCTGATCATTTACGATAATCATCATGTTACGGAAATTAACGAAGTTTAACGAAACTTGGTTATAAACAACCGACAATTTGAAATGATTGTTTGAACATTATCTTTTTATAGATACTCGTATTTAAGTAGATATTCTGTTTTTAATTAAACAGTATTATATATTTATATCTACCGTCCTGATCATTTACGATAATCATCATGTTACGGAAATTAACGAAGTTTAACGAAACTTGGTTATAAACAACCGACAATTTGAAATGATTGTTTGAACATTATCTTTTCATAGATACTCGTATTTAAGTAGATATTCTGTTTTTAATTAAACAGTATTTTATATTTATATCTACCGCCCTGATTATTTTACGATAAATTTTATTTCGAAAATGTGTGCTACCCAGCAGGATTCGAACCTGCGGCCCCTATTTACATAGAGGGAAGCTACCATTTGATCTGGTACTGTCTTAACCACTCGACCATGAATAGCCTTTTGATCAGACGAGGTTTATATCATGCTTATATAACACCATTTTCGATCTATATACATACATATTATATACATACATATATATATATACATATTATATATACATACATATTATATACATACATATATATATACATATTATATATACAAACATATTATATACATACATATATATATATGTGTGTGTGCATATATTTCTCTTAATACTCTGTCCGGTGGCAAAAGGTGCTTGGTAGCGCCAGGAGTGGCAGTACCACCTTGAGCTACCGAAACTGTGTTATCACCTTGGTTGGCGGCTGATGATGACAGGGTATCAAACGTGCTTTCACACGTTGTATGATAAAAATAAATATTTGTATATAACACAGCTCTGTCCATAAATTAAGCAATATTTTATTAACACCTGAATAATAATACTATGTGCACCCTCTTCATATGTATGTTTATTAAAATTACGTGACTATGTAATATAACAATCTGGCCCCACACGAGGAAGGCTGATGCAAGCGAGGGTGTTTCCGGTCGTTGAAAGGAACGGATGTCGTTTGACCTTATTTCCGGCAGCAGCAGAAATAACTACAGAGGCAAACAGAACAGGTGTCTCTGAGAATTACGTGGGCGTGCGTGGGCGAGGCAAAACCGGAAGAAAAAGTCCCGGTTCTGGAAGATTATAAAAAGACCTCGGCGCACGGATTTCACCAGACAGACAGACGAGACGAGACAGACCGGAGTAGCAGTAGAGAGAGAGAGACACAACAGACGACACTCCCGTCAACCCATTAGAAGCGCGCTCTCACTCTCTGTTCACTAGGCTACACGGTTCATCGTCATTAATAAAAATATAACTTATATTTTTATATATATGCGTGTTTGCTGTTTATTAATATATAACAGACTTAATCATTTGGTGCCTAAGTGACTTGCTGTTTTGAGACAACAAAACAGATAGATACGAGCTGGTTACTACGGCGACGATTGAAAATTCAATGGACTTAAAACTACCAGATAGAAAGAAAAAAGAAGACGAAAATATATAGCAGCCGCACGACTGTAAACATCAGCCAAGGTAGGTGACTCATTGATTTGATAGTGTGTGTGTTCTCTGCTCGTGTTTATAATAAGTCCAGTTAGAAAAAAAAATGCATACTTTTGCCGATCTGACCCTAGAATTGAGAAGTGTGGATTGTTCGGTGTCGGACACATTAAGGGTAGAACGGAGGGGGTGCAGGCAGAGAGTAGTACGCTTAGCAGAGAGCGCATAGGGTTGGGGTTGACGGGAGTGTTAAAGTTGAGATATTTACCTATCTGTAAGTATAAAACATCTGAGTTAATGATTTATTTTTTTGTTAATATTTTACCATATATGTGAAGTGAGTTTACTGGTATGTTGCTTAATTAATCTTACTTTTATTGAGTAAGTGAAATGTAAAATCATGTAAAGGAAGTTTCTTCTACTTTTTAAAGTGGATAATTGGATTAACTTGTTGATAACAATGTTTTCTTTGGGTTGTGCAGTGTTAGGTTTTCTTTTCTTTTTTTTTGTTTTTTGGATTTCTTTTCAATGACTGTACACTACAAAATGATTTACATTTCTATGGTTGTGAATTATGCTTTTGTGCAGGTTCCCATCAATTCAACATCCTCTGTGAATTTTTATTTATGTGACTTGGGAAATATCTTTTGAAGATATATTAATTTCGGAAAACTTTATATTGACACGGATAGACCTGCAGATTCCACAGTTGATCGGAACAAAAAGAAAGATACAAACGTGGAAAATTATTAATAGTATCTAAAGCATAAAGTAAATTAAACGTCTCTGGTTCAGTGGTTTGGTCCCCAATTACGCAGAAATTTCCCAATTTTTCAGTGGACAACATGCCGGTAGAATTGCGTGATAGGGAGGAGATTCCTATCCGCAAACTAGTAAATACCTTGGAACAGATAGATATGGAAAGATTTAGTGAAGGATATGAAGAACTCCCGAAGAAGTTGACGATAGGAGTCATTGCTGGCATAGTCGGCGTTATGATAATCCTTGGAATAATAGCTAGGAAGCGGATTTTTAAGTGTGAAAGAAGCAACAGTGCTTCGGGAAAGGAAAGGAGTTATCCGTTGTGAATAGTACTCCGGGGTCAACGGGTGTTCAACAATCAAATGTCTCTGCGTTAAACAGAGAGATGTCAACAAATCAGATATGCTTGGATTCGAATCCAGAGGAAGTAGTTCAAGGAATAGAAGACATTGTACAAACTAAGGAACTACGAGTCACGGGTCCATTTTTTTAGACTAAATTAATATAGATGAAACCTCTAATCCTCCACAAGTAAATTGCATGCGGATTAACGTTGGAATCAGGGTAATTTTCTTCATTTTCTATTGAACATTTCTCGGTCAGACTATGAATGATATGTACTGCAGATAATGGCCATTTTTCTGTGTTCAAACATAGTATGTTTGAAATTAAATTAAATTAAATGAAGGTACATGTGTAACAATAAACTCGAGCAGAAGCACGCATGGTGTTGGTCAAAGGTCATTGACTCGATGTCAGTTTAGAAACTGGGGCGCGGTTACCGCCTATGATCATGTGGTCGTGCATCGAGGCGTCTACGCTTATGGACAGAGTCGAGAAAGAAAATGAACATTTTTAAGAACTTTGCCCAATTCTGTGAAAATGGATATTAAAAAAAAAAAAAAAAAAAAGAACAATGAAACATCGAGCTGGTAGAACAATTTTCACGATGGACACGAACATTGTTGGGTTGCCGATGTAGGCTCCCCTATATATTTTTTTGTTGTTTTTTTGTTTCGGCATGCACATGTTTTGTTGTTTTGGCGTGCACATGTTTTATACAATTGTCGGGCTTGTGTGGCATGGGGAGGAGTGTGGGGGTGTTGCGCTTAAAATGTTCTTAGGTGAACATTTTGGAAAATGGGAGGGCGAGGAATGTAATATAACAATCTGGCCCCACCCGAGGAAGGCTGATGCAAGCGAGGGTGTTTCCGGTCGTTGAAAGGAACGGATGTCGTTTGACCTTATTTCCGGCAGCAGCGGAAATAACTACAGAGGCAAACAGAACAGGTGTCTCTGAGAATTACGTGGGCGTGCGTGGGCGAGGCAAAACCGGAAGAAAAAGTCCCGGTTCTGGAAGATTATAAAAAGACCTCGGCACACGGATTCGCCAGTAGAGGAGCAACAGAGATCGGCCGGTGAAGAGAGAGACACAACAGATAAGACTACACTCCCGTCAACCCATTAGAAGCGCGCTCTCTCAATTCTCTGTTCCCTATGCTACACGGTTCATCGTCATTAATAAAAATATAACTTTATATTTTTATATATATGCGTGTTTGTTGTTTGTCGATATATAACAACTATATATATATATATATATATATATATATATATATATATATATGCAAGTGAGTAAAGAACGAAGTTTTTAAACTTAAAACAGTGCTCCCTAAATAAACAATGAGTGAAAGAAAGAAATCTCGGCTTCCCTTTCAGCAAAAACATTCTCATCAGCAACATCACTAGATTATTTACATTGTTCAGACTGTTGTCCTCATGTTGCTTGTTATATTCACAACGTTTCGGCCGTTGTACGTTGCGAACTTCATCAGGGAATATGAATTTTGAACTGAATATTTTATTTCATTCAGAGCGTAGAGGTTAGAGTAGCTACTGTTTTTTCAAAGTCTACCATTCTTCCAGAGCGCTCAATCAGGGTGTGAGAGCGTAAATAGTCATTTGCAGACAGATCTGATTCGCAATATCACAGCTCATCAGTACGGTTTGACATCCGATTTTATATATATATATATATATAATTCTACGTCCATGGCACAACTTGGAGTTTCATACAATCATCAGATGCATAAACGCATGAAACTTTGGGTCATTAATTAATTATTCATTAATATATATATATATATATATATATATATATATATATATAACTCAGCTCTGTTCATACAATGAGCACAGTTTTATTAACACCTGAATAATAATAATATACATAAGTATATCCTCCTCATATGTATCTAAACTTATTTATAAATGGAAATGTGTCTGTGTGTGTATGTATGTGTGTATCCGTTACCTATAGACTCCGAAACGGCTGAACCGATTTTCTTGAAAATTTACACAGTTGCACTATAAGCGTCTGCGAGTGGTGATAGCTTGGTTTTCTGTCGAGGTACCTCCGATGAATATCGAAAATCGATAATCGAAAAAATCGGGTGATAGAAGGAGTGGTCCGATTTTAATCAAATTTGTTACACTCATAGACAAAGACATAAGAAACGATATTCAGAATTTTCAAGGTTGCAGTTCTTACAATAGTGCAGAAAATCGATAATATATATATAAAAAGGGAAGATGTTTGTGTGTGTGTCTGTTTATCTGCCTGTATGTCTCTATTTTCTTCAGCCCTTTTATTTTAGTTTTTGTTTCATGTTTGGCCCTAAGTAGGTATAATTGTAGTTCTTAGTCTCAGCCATGATACCATTTACTCAGAGGAATTATTTAGCCTTCAAAATTCAGTTTACGACGAAAAACTTATTTGATATCGTTACCAGGAAATCAAACTTTGACTTACATCCATTCATTTTTCTTTCAGTCTACGGTTTCGCTTTAACTGGAAACAACTATTGCTTTTTAGTCTTTCGTGCCAACGTCCAAAGAGTCTGAGCTCCAGGACCATGGATTAGTTTTAAAGCTTTCATTACAACCGAGCAACGCCGGCCTATACTGCTAGTGTTTATCAAATTTACATCACTATAAATTTTAAATTCCCAAGTTTTAGATTTTAGGATATTAAAAATATAAATTTAATGATTTCTGATAAATTAATTTCATTTTAACTTTAAGTAGTAATTTAACCTCTCTATCTTCCTCTCCCAGTCTCTATAAAATATGGATTCGTTTACTAACACCCATTTTCCTCTGTTAGTATATATCTTTTTAATAACGTTTTCACATCATAAATTTTATAAATTTGCTATATATAAAATTTTTTAAAATTTATATAGAACATTTTTTTAAATTAATTTTTTAAAAATATTTATAATTTTTTTAATTGTTATTTAGTTTGTACCTAAAAATACCTTTAATTAGATTAACTTAATTAAACTTTTAAAATTTTATTTCTATTTTTACCCTAAATATACTTTTACAAATTTTCTAAAACTTTAACCCTTTTAAACATTTAAAGTTCAATTTGTTTGACACGTATCGAGCGTTTCTATTTGATATTTTTTCTTTCTTTTTCTTTTTTTTCGCCTTCTTTATTTTTTCTCTATACATTTTCTATCCCGCTCCTTCTATTTCTGTTCCGTTCTTTTTTGTTTAACCCAATTCTCAATTTAACGACCTCCCTTCCTTAACCCTTCGTTTAGACATGGCAAATTTCCAATCTCTTCACTTACAACTCTATCGAAAAGTAAAAACCAAAAATAGACTATTTCCCCCCCCCCCCAAAAAAAAAATTTTTTGTATATTTTTCAAAACTTATTTATTTATTTCTTTATCTTTTCTTTTTTTATTTCTCTTTTTAACCTTTTTTTTTTCTTTTCTCATTTTGATATAGACTGACTGTTGCTGAGGAGACGTGAAATCTCTCTTCTTCTTCTTCTTCTATGTGCCCTGTCCCTTCAGGACGTAGGCGATCATGGATCTCCACGTCTCCCTATCCCTTGTGGCTCTTAGTATGTTTGCTCCTGTTGCTCCTGGCAATCCCCGTTCCGTCAGCCACCTGATCAGACTCTGCAGATATGTTATCCGCTGCCTTCCTCTGTCTCTCCTTCCTTCTATCTGACCAGTCAGTATCAGGTTCTCCAGGCTCTCCTTCCTCATTGCATGTCCCAGAAACTTCAGTTGTCTCTTCCTGATGCTCAGCATCAATTTCCTTTTTGTTGCCATTCTTTCTAACACTTCGTCGTTGCTTGTATGCTCAGTCCACGATATCCGTAGCATCCTTCTGTAGAACCACATTTCGGCCACTTCCAGTTTTTTCCTCATTTTCGATGATATTGTCCAGCATTCACAGCCGTACTGAAGAACTGACATCACGTAGCAGTCTAGCACTCTTTTCTTCGTTTCTATTGAGATCTTCCTGTGTGTTAGTATTTTGCTCATCTTCTGGAACGCGTCCTTTGCCATGCCAATTCGCCTTCGGATCTCCGTGTCGCACTTTCCATCTCCTGTTAGAACACTTCCTAGGTACTTAAATTCTTGGACTTGTTTGATTCTGTTATCCCCCACCTGTATTTGGCATTTTGGGTCGTATCTTTTGCTGATGACCATGCACTCAGTTTTCTTAAAGTTTATTTGTAGTCCCTTCTTGTCACTCTCCACTGCTACTTTCTGTATGAGATCTTGCAGTTTCCTTTCCGTGTCCGCAATCAGTACTGTATCGTCCGCGTATCTTATGTTGTTCAGGTTGTGGCCTCCAATAATAAATCCTGGTGTGTCATCTAGGGTCCTCAAAATATTCTCGCTGTATAGGTTGAACAAATCCGGTGAAAAGACACATCCTTGTCTTACGCCTTTTTCTATCTTTGTGTATCTACTGAGGTCGTTACCTGTCCGTATGCAGGCCGTTTGTTGCCAGTAGAGATTCTTGATTATTCTTATATCTTTGCCGAAAATGTCGAGGTTGCCTATCATTTCCATCAATTCTTTGTGTCGTATTTTGTCGAATGCTTTCGCGTAATCAATGAAGCATAGGTACAAGTCTTTCTTCATTTGTAATGCCCTTTCAGAGAGCATCCTAATCATGAATATGGCGTTCCTTGTTCCAGTGTCTTTGACGAACCCGCACTGTTCCTGCCCTATCTCTGGCCTGATTCTGCTTCTATTTCATTTTGAAATATTCATTCAACACTTTTGAATTTTGAAAATTTATTTTAATTTATATATATATATATATATATATCCAAGTGAATATAGAATGAAAAAATATTAACAACGTTGAAAACATTAATATGAAACAATAGAGATAGAGCTATGTATATTATTATAAATTATAGTTGATGAGACATTGTCCTTTCAATGTCCAAACAAAATGTACACTTTGTAGGAGATTCTAAACTAAAACTTATAATCTAGACTACCGGTTATAATTATTAGGCCACGCCAGTGTTTTAAAAAAATATTTATTTCATACAAATTTTTAGTATTTATTGCCAAGTGAATAATTGTAAATGAAAATAGAATGTTTTTTTTAATAGTTTCCCTGGAGGCTCTTAGCACACCTTTTTCCTATTACCGCACCCAAAACTCGCACTGCAATCCTCCTGCTCAGGCCATTCAAATATTTCATCCGTTGCTTTCCCCTGTCTCTCTTTCATCTATCTGATCTGTGAGTATCTGATTCTCCAAGGATTCTTTCCTCATCACATGTCCAAAAAAGTTCAGCTTTCACTTTCTGATGCCCAGTATTAATTTCCTTTTCGTTTCCATCCTTTCCAAAACCTCTTCATTGTTCACATGCTTGGTCCATGATATCTGTAACATCCTTCTGTAGAACCATATTTCATTTGCTTTAATTTTTTCTTTCATCTTTGATGATATCGTCCAGCATTCACTACTATATTGAAGGACAGACATTACATAGCAATCCAGTACTCTCTTCTTTGATTCCAGCAAAATATTCTTGTCTCTTAATACTTTGCTCAGCTTCTGGAATGCGTCCTTCGCCCTTCCAATTTAACTTCGGATCTCTGTGTCGCACTTTCCATCTTCCGTTAGAACACTTCACAGGTACTTAAATTTTTTTATTTGCTTCATTTTAGTATCCAAATCTGCATATAGCATTTTGGGCTCCTCTATTTATTTGTAATTTATATGAAGTCTTTTCTTTTGATTTTCTTCATCTACCTTTTTTTTCTTGAATTTAAGAAGAAATTTTTAGTTGTTATTTTTCTCTACGTGCACACTTGAATAGTAGTAAAATCCTTTGTGTTGATTCTTTGTTTCTCTCTTTGCTCTTGCTGGACAGTTATGAGAAAGAAGAAAGGTATAGCTCTGTGTGTGTGTGTGTGTGTGTGTGTGTGTGTGTGTGTGTGTGTGTGTGTGAAAGAGAGAGAGAGAGAGAGAGAGAGAAGGGCAGAGAGAGTTTTTTTTCAATTGGAGTAGATAGATCTATCTATCGCCCAGTTCACACTCCACCCACGTCTTTTGAACAGATGAAGAGGCTCATCCCTTGTTCCTTTTTTAGGATGTGGTTCCCGGCTTTCTCTTTTCCAATATTTTCACTCCTACGTAGACCCCTGCGCTTCAGTGGCGTTACCGCCTTGCTCGGGGTGATATGATTAAAAAAAAAAAATTATTTTAGTTTCTTGAATTTAAGAAGAAATTTTTAGTTGTTATTTTTTTTCTACGTGTGCAGTTGAATAGTAATAAACATTTTTGTGCTGATTCTTTGTTCCTCTCTTTTTCTGCTACTGGACAATCTTGAGAAAGGAAAAAAGTATAATTGTGTGTGTGTGTGTGTGAGAGAGAGAGAGAGAGAGAGAGAGAGAGAGAGAGAGAGTTAATCCTCTCGGTCGTTTCTCCCCATTTTCTGCTTTTCATCCCAACATATTTCCTTATATTACACGACTTTGTGTAACGGAATAATTCCACTTCCATTCCGAGATACTTTTAGAATTTCCCAGGCTCTTCTAGAAAAGACTCGATTTCTCCCGAAACATCCCGAATTGGGAGTCCTTTATTTATTTATTTATTCATTCTTTTTATTTATTTATTTATTTATTCTATATTACTAATTGCATGACAGAACGTACTTTAATTATGTATCCCATGTTCCCTATTACATAACAGGAAGTTTTTTTATTTATTTATCTCATGTTACCCATTGTATAACAAGAAGTCCTTTATTTATTTATTCATTTATTTATATATTTTATAATCGTGTCGCCCAAAGCAAGGCATTTTACTGCCACTGTTGTGCATGGGGTTACATAGGAGGAATGTTATGAGGAGTGAGAGGTTGCATGGGGTGTCAGGAAGTGAGTAGGAGAGGGAAGAGATTACTGATGAGAGTGGGGTGGACGAGGAGGAATGTTATGAAGAGTGAAAGGTTGCAGGGTGTGTCAGGAAGAGAGTGGGAGAGGGAAGAGATTACTGATAAGCGTGGGGTGGATGTGGAAAAGCATCAGAGAGAAGATGTAAGTTAGTGAGACATGAGATGACTCTTGACTTTACATTTAAATTCTTGGAGATTGTAACTGTCAGGAAAGCAAGTATGCGGAAGAGAATTCCACAGGCGGGAAGTTCGAGAAAGGAAGCTGATGGAATAGAATTTTCGTTTACAATTTATTGGTTTCACAGTAAAAGGGTGGGACCTAGTTGCTAATCTTGTGGCTCGAGGAAATTCGTATATAGCAGGTACCAGTGAGCTAAGAGCAGAAGCAATGAAAGTGTTTGCAGAAGAGGCACAGGGGAGCCACACTACGTCGGTGAGAGAGCGACTGTATCCTAGCTGCCAAATCGTGATCGATCAGATTACAGATTCTCCGATGGATTCGGCCGAGGACACCTAAGTGGATAGCAGGAGCACCTGACAAGATATGGCAGCAATACTCAATGCACGGGCGGATGGTAGATTTGTATATGTGCAGGATTGTTTCGGACGGGAAAAACTTACTGACCCTACACAGAGAACGGACTTTCTTAGCAGGGGAATATCTAACGTTACTCAATTCTTAAGACTAGGACATACCCTAATGATCTTAAAATTGATTAACAGTCTCATTACGCATCGTAGGTAAGTCAAACTCATTACTGCATCTGTAACAGGGTGAAAGGGGTAAAGTAACGAGTTTATTAAAATTTGAAAAAAATATTGAACAGGAAAAACGGGTTCATGCCTCCCATATTTGACTCCCTTACATTTTGGGCACCGGATATCATAGGCTGGCCTAGAAAAACTGTGGAAATCTGCATTTGAATAATTTTTCATATAATCATTTAATCCCAAGCAAAGCAGATTTACTGCCACTGGTGCGCAGGGGGTTACATAAAAGGAGAGTGATGAGAAAGAGGAACAAGTTATAGTGTGTAATAAAGAATGGGTAAGAGAAGGATGAGAACACTGGTGTGAAGAGAGATGATGAGAGAAAGGATGAGAGTCAGAGAGAGAGAAGACAGCAATTGAACTTACATTTAAATTCTTGGAGATTGTAGCTGTCGGGGAAGCAAGTATACGGAAGGGAATTTCGTAGGCGTGAAGAGCGAGAAAAGAAGCTGTTAGAGTAGAAGTAGAAATTATATTTTATTGGTTTCACTGTAAAAGGGTGGGACCTAGTTGCTAGTCTAGTAGATCGAGTACATTCATGTAGCCAATATAAATCAATGAAGCGTCAGGTCTCGTGTTGTTATGTCATCAGCACCCCAAAATTCTTGTGTACTGTTGAGCCGTTGACCCCAGGAACCTCATTTTTTAATGGAAGTAATAAAAAAGAATAACAAAACAGACAAACGAACGCACAGATCAGTATACGAAGAACCAATTTATTATCAAATGCGTATTATATCGAAACAAGGCTTAGTTATTTTAATGAAAATTTTCTGGTCAGTTCTCTCATATTACCAAGACTGTAGACAAACAGAAATGTAAACCAAAATTGTTCCCCGATACATTTAGAAACATTCTTTCTACCACATAGTATTACAACGACTCTTTAAGTAAGCAGAGATTTTAGGATGACCACCAATGCGTTGGTATAGAGACATCAGTTTCGGGTAACTGCTGAACATGGACTGGTTCTGCATATACATGTTTTCCATACAACAATAGAACATCATATCGCACCACATCATCTGGAAAACAAAACAAATATATATTTTAGCAAATTGAAAAATTAGTTTGAATCCAAATTCTGAGTTTCAAATTAGTAACAAGCAGGAAATATTATCATTATTGTTGCTGCTGTTTTTATTATTCATAATTCAATTTCTGCTATGGTTGCACTACCTACCAACTCTAAAGACAAATATAATTCAGGTCATGGTGTGTTGCTATGGCTACATTTCATTTATCTATCTATCTATCTATCTATCTATCTATCTATCTAGCTCTGCCTGTTCATATCTATCTATCTATCTATCTATCTATCTATCTATCTATCTATCTATCTATCTATCTATCTATCTCAGCCAGTTCCTATCTATCTATCTATCTATCTATCTATCTATCTATCTATCTATCTATCTATCTATCTCTGCCTGTTCATATCTATCTATCTATCTATCTATCTATCTTGAGACCCAGACGTTTTCTATATCATTGATGAAAAAACTTTTATGATAGGTTTGTAGCATTTAGCAAGTCTGAAAAGTTTTCGCAGCTTCACGTCAAATTTCTCTTATCCATCATGGCCCCGCTCGCTGTCTAGACACAACCACCCCAAAACTCTGCTTACTTGTCTGGATATGGTAAAAATTCTGTTGCTTTAAGCTTCCTTAGTATTTGTTTATATTTCTGAAGTGATGTAGTATTTACATTATTCGGACTATTGTCCTCATCTTGGTTGCCATTTGTACGACGTTTAATAATAGATCATTCTATTTGTCTTTATTTCTGAGATGAGGTAGTATTTACAGTATTTACATTATTCGGACTATTGTCTTCATCTTTGTTGCCATTTGTACGACGTTTAATAATAGATCATTCTATTTGTCTATATTTCTGAGATGAGGTAGTATTTATAGTATTTACATTATTCGGACTATTGTCCTCATCTTGGTTGCCATTTGTACGACGTTTAATAATAGATCATTCTATTTGTCTTTATTTCTGAGATGAGGTAGTATTTACAGTATTTACATTATTCGGACTATTGTCCTCATCTTTGTTGCCATTTGTACGACGTTTAATAATAGATCATTCTATTTGTCTATATTTCTGTGATGAGGTAGTATTTACAGTATTTACATTATTCGGACTATTGTCCTCATCTTTGTTGCCATTTGTACGACGTTTAATAATAGATCATTCTATTTGTCTATATTTCGGAGATGAGGTAGTATTTACAGTATTTACATTATTCGAACAATTGTCCTCATCATTGTTGCCATTTATGCGAGGTTTCGCCGTTGTACGTTCCAAACTTCTACAGGTGCTAGGAATGGAGTTCATATACCCCAGTGATTATAATAAAGGGTTCGGTTCGAAATTGCTAGCACCTGAAGAAGGCTGGAGCATACAACAGCCGAAACATCGTACAAATGTCAACAAAAATAGTGCGAATAATGTTAAGCTTCCTTATATAACGATTCCTAACAGACGAGGTGCTAAGAAGTTAATACCGAAACACCAAAGCTCGTGTGTTGAAGTAAAATATTTTTTATTGTGAACTTATATATATATATATATATATATATATATATATATATATAATTTTATTTATTATATTATATTATATTATATTATATTATATTATATTATATATATATAATTTTATTCATTTATTTAGTTTCTGGTCATAATGAAATTAGACCAGTGCACAGTTGTACTAAAAAAGTTCAGTACATTTTTTATTATAGAACTTTTGAATATTTTTCATTGGTAAACGACTTGTAATATGTAACCAATATTTCTACCATCTGGTGTCTTCGGGTTAATTAAAATAACTGAAGACACTAGATGCTATAACCCTGTGACGGTAATATAACTCGTTTATAAATGATATATATGAAATATATAAATATTTATATATATATATATATATATATATATATTTGTAAATGAGTTATTGGTTCTAATATATGGTGTCTTTAGGCGATTTGCAATAACCGATCTTACCGATTTTCTACATACATTGCCACCCTTATATATATATATATATATATATATATATATATATATATATATATATATATATATATAATTAAGTTCGAGAAGCCCTGAAATTTTTGTTTAAAGAGTAGATTTATTGTTCTTATTATTATTAATATTATTTGCGTTTTTTATATTATATTAAGTGTTCATAATGCTATTTGTGTCGCTACACATGTTTCGACTATAAACTTAGCTCTCTTCAGGCGACTATCCTTTGACTTCACATATCGTGATCCGTTTCTTCTTTTATTAATAAATATACATATTTTCCTACGTCTATAGACTGATTCTGAGTTTTATGTGTTATACAATCATTATAGTTATCAGATATATATATAGCGATTGAGTTCTCTGGAGAAGAAAAATTTTAAAAACAGTTTCCGTCCTTCTATATGCGTGACTCTTCAGAAATGAATTGAGTTCTTTCGTTGACTGGCGTGTTTATACACTGCTTATGTACAACACTTTAAAACTTCCTTTGTCTGATTCCATGCGTCAATGGCTTAGGGAGTAGCTACTCCGACTGACACCAAATCGGTCGAGTTTCGATCCCGGCCAGAAGCAAGTGGATGCGTCTAGCCACACTGATGAGCTGTGGATGACTTACGTATATACACACTTTTGAGAAATAATCGCTAAATTATTTGCGTAATAAGAATTATAATTTATAATTTCACCTACCATGTCTCCCATGAAGTAATTGCTTCCTCCATTGCGCATGCACAGAGTCCTCTCCATGAAGGGCATAATCCTGTTGAAGGTGTTCATGTATCTCCATTGCATGTAGTTCTGAGGATATATAAATATATTTTCATTAAATGCAAACAATCAAATCAATACAAATATAACAGCATTTTTGCTAACCGTTATTAGAAAGATTAACAAACAAGAAAAATTATGTAGAGAATAAAATTCAAATAAAGGGGAATCATTTTCATTGTGACTGTTTACAGTTCCGACGAATATTTAGTATGACATCGGTGCTAGTCTGATGAAGACATCGAAAGATGATAGTATTAAGCAGGTATCTGTTTATCTCTCGAGATAAACGTAGCGCACGGTTTGGGCCCAAATTCAGTTCTCTGAGACTGGAGCAACCTCTCCATGGCGCAAGCGTTGACGATGTTTTACGGCGGGCGTACGCTGTTGTCACTATTCCCACTGTTTCTCTTAAAATTGTCATTCGTGGTGACATTTAAGGCAAAATAAGATATAGAGGCCATGCATGACCACACTTCATGACCCTACTCCTCTAGGCCTTACCACTGAGATCCACAGCTATGAAGGGGTTGCAAAACCAAGGCCCGCAAGCCACATAACGATTCGGCCGTTGCAATCTCAGGACCTTTTCAGGTGCTAGGAATTTAGAACCGAATCCTTTATTACAATCACTGGAGTATATGAACACATGGCCCAGTGGATACAGACGTTGGTTATTTTCTGTTAATTGAACCAAAAAGCTGTGAGTTCAATACCAGGCTACAGCAATGGCGAACAAGTAACTTACAGGGTTAGAGGGAGATAACTCATGCCTACCAGAAGAGTCTCTACGCAAGGGACGGAGATTATATGCCCCAGTGACTGTTAAAAAGCGTTCGTTTCGAAATACCTAGCACCTGAAGAATGCCGAAGCGTACAACGGCCGAAAAGTCGTACAAATGGCAACAAAGATGAGGGCAATAGTCCGAATAATGTGTCTAATTTCTATCTAATACAAATGTTAAATAAGAAAAATAAAAAGAAATATTTCAATATTTATAATCATTTTCTAGGGATGGACTGAAACCCCATGTCAAAAATATTTTCTGTTTTTGAATAAACTAAAAAAGTTGGGAGATCGTAAAATGGTCGTTCATGGTGACGTTTTAAGAAAAATCGGATATGGACGCCGTGCAATGAGTAAAATACATGACCGCACTTCTCTAGGCCGTATCACTGAGAACCACGACAGGGTAGGCAAAACCACGGCTCGCAAGACATATGGGGTTCTGTGATCTTTAATATGCGGTTCGAGGAAATAGGTTGGCGAAGCTCCTTTCTTATTTGTTTATATTTCTGAGATGACGTTCTACAGTGTAACCCTGATATAAGAGAGTTGTCTGAACCGGATAAAAGTTATCTTATATCCGAATTTATCTTATATCCGGGTTTGGTCTATTTTATATACATTACCACAAGCTCTAAGCTGGAACAAAGAAAAATCTATCTTATATCAGGGTTTCTCTTATATCCAGGTTATATCCAGGTTTGCATGATACGGTCTACTTTCTTCATCTTTGTTGCCATTTGTACAACGTTTCGGCCGTTGTGAGCTCAGGACTTTTTCAGTTGCTAGGAATTTAGAACCGAATCCATTACTACAATCACTGGAGTATATGAACACATGACCCAAGGGATACAGACGTTGGTTATTTTCTGTTATCATTATTCCCTGTTGTCACTATTCCCACTGTTTCTCTTAAAATTGTCGTTCATGGTGACGTTTTAAGAAAAATCGGATATGGACGCCGTGCAATGAGTAAACTACATGACCGCACTTCTCTAGGCCGTATCACTGAGAACCACGACAGGGTAGGTAAATGAGGTTCTTTGATCTTTAATATGTAGTTCGTGGAAATAGGTTGGCTAAGCTCCTTTTTTTAATATGAAATTTATATAAGAAAAAATTTAATAAACCTTTCAAAGTTTATAATCATTCCCTAAGTATGAACTGAAACCACTTCTAAAAATATTTATGATTTTAAATAAACTGAAAAAGGTTGATAGACCGTAAAATTTAAAATTAATCAATGTAAGGCTTATTTAATGCACTCATTGAAAGACAATCTACGAAATTACTATTTATATTAATTTTCGCTAAATACAAGTCCCTACAGCCTCTCAATATAGAGCAGAAGGTTATTGATTGGGCTTGCTGTATGTTTATCAGAAATTGTTTATATTGACATATAGGAAAGATAACGCTTAAGCCTAGACTTAAAGAGGTTAAGATTTTAGTGATGAGGAAGTATCCTCTCGGGCTTCTCTAATTCTATAATAAAATTCTCTAATTCTCTAATAGTCGTTACTTTGCTGAACAGACTTCAGCAAAGTAACGACTATTAGAGAAAAAGCTGTCCGAATTTCACTTTTTTTAACTAATGAAATATCAACTGAATGAACATCTGATTTGCAGTTGTAAAATATGGCAACAGATGGACATTTCTACAGAAAAATTATAACCTGTCCGGGGGCAAACGCTGTACGTTGCGCAAGGGGTGACAGTACCTTGGTTGGTGGCTGGCGATCGGAGGGGGTCGCAAAGGGCTTCACACGTTGTTTGTAGAAAAACATAAAATTCTGGTTATTTTTATTTGCAAATATTTATAAGTTATGGTCTGATAATTTTTCTTTATAGAATAAGACATTTGTAAGATTTACGGTTAAACTTAAAATTAAAACTTAATTGAATTAAAATTAGAATTATTGTAGTTTTGCTAAGTCGTCATCAAAGACATTAAATTCGAATATTTGTTTGTTTTTTTTAATTTCAGAGATGAAAAAACAGACTTACGTCATAGTTGGAGTTCATCATATCACCGCTTCCCATATTCGAGCACATCATTCCGCTTTCATTGAAATCGTACTGAAAAAATGAAAATGTTAGAGATTGGTTGACAACGATAAAGAATGGTGGGTGAATGAGGAGGTGAGTGAGTGAGACATCGACAGAGCGAGTAAGAGAGTGAGTTAGTTATATATTCCAAATGATTTCATAGAAGCAGTTATTATTTACAAAGCATTCTACAGTTAATGTCTTTTAGTCTTAACGATCATTTTTATATAGCCTCTTTGGTTATCCATTTTTATAGATCAGTGTGTTGAAAGATGTAGATATGAAATGTTAATCAGATTCGAAATAACTGACTCAACTTGAAGAGTCCATTCTTCAAGTGGAAGTACCTCATGTAGTCGTGCATGATTTCATAGAAGCAATCATTATTTACAAAGCACTCGACACTCGTCTTAGCTAATGTCTTTTAGTCTTAATGATCATTTTACGATAGCCTCTTTGATTATCCATTTCTACAGATGGTGTGTTGAAAGATGTAGATATGAAATTTTAAGCAGCTTCGAAAGAACTGACTCACCCCTAAGCGTCCGTTCTTCCAGTGGTAGAACCTCATGTAATCGTGCATGATTTCATAGAAGCTGTCATTATTTACAAAGCACTTGACACTCGTCTTAGCTAATGTCTTTTAGTCTTAATGATCATTTTACGATAGCCTCTTTGCTTATCCATTTCTATAGATAGTGTGTTGAAAGATGTAGATATGAAATGTTGAGCAGATTCGAAATAACTGACTCACCCTAAAGCGTCCGTTCTTCCAGTGGAAGTACCTCATGTAATCGTGCATGATTTCATAGAAAGAGTCATTATTTACAAAGTACATGACACTCGTCTTAGCTAATGTCTTTTAGTCGTAACGATCATTTTACGATAGCCTCTTTGCTTATACATTTCAATAGATATTGTGTTGAAAGATGTAGATATGAAATGTTGAGCAGATTCGAAATAACTGACTCACCCTGAAGCGTCCGTTCTTCCAGTGGAAGTACCTCATGTAGTCGTGCATGATTTCATACATACAATCACTGATGTAGTCACACCTCATCATGTCCATGCTACTCCTTGGGTAGAATCCTATAAATTAAAATGGAAATATTTTCTTAGAAGCATACATATTTTTATATATGTCGTTTTGGTAATTTTAAAAGTCCTACTCCAATATATATTGAAATCGGTGGTCAACGAAATCGTTTCTAAGTTTTGTGAGTGAGGAGATACATATGTGACAGACCTTCTTGAAAAAAGACCAACCTGTTAAAGGCGTTAAATAAAAGATTCTTTTAAGTATTTCTTCCTACATCGCTCTTATTTATGATTACTACCGCTCTCACACCCTGATTAGCCACTCTGGAGGAATGTTCAGTCAGTTAAGTGCCATACGTGATACACGCTTGGGCGATCATGTCTCGAAAGAGACATAACTGACTGGGCAGAAGATTATCCCGCAGTAGTTTGCCATTGCTTTCTGCAGTAGATTGGTTGCCGACCAAGGCTATAGAACCCAATCTGTCCTGCTATTTAACCCATAACTAGAAGGAAGAGACGGATTAATACCTTTCCCAAGAGTATTTGCGCGTAAGTGAATACTATGGATTCAACTGGAATTCGAACTCGGCTCCCCGGCTTCTCGTTCCGAGCCGATATCCACTGTACCACAACGCACATCCGGAGGAATGTTAGATTTGAAAAAAACAATAGCTTCGCATCGTTATTCAGTAAGAATTTGAACACTCTCAGCTATTTGCGTATGTTACATTGTATATAACACGCTAAAAGTCCGCCTTTTCTTCCGAATGCCCATAGGTGAATGGTAGAATTGCTGATCATCAATTCGGTCATGTTTCAATTCTGGCAATCGGATGTCTGACCATACTGATGAGCTGTGATACAGCGAAACCTATGTGTCTGCGGATTACTAAAATTCTTAATATATATATTTTGCTCTATTTACCTTAATTGAAATGTTGTCTTGTTCTTTTTACCATATTCACGACGTTTCGGCTGTTGTATGCTTCGACATACTTCAGGTTATTAGAATTTTGAACTGAAACATTTATTTCGGTCACAAGGGTAGATTTTTATTGTCTCATGAGTTATGCAATCTACAAAATCAATTTACCCCAATAAACATACAAAAAAGGATCCATTTGGAAATTCCAGTCACCTGAAGAAGGTCAGAGCGTGCAACGGCTGAAACGCCGTTACTATGATAACAAAGTCTAGAAAAACAGCCCGAACCAAGTAACTAGTTTCAATAGTTACAATTCTTCATTTCAGAAATATAGACAGATTTAAATGAAAGCCGGAGCGTACAACGGCCGAAATGTCAAAATTTGACAACAAAGATAAGGACAACTGTTCGATCAGTTTAAATAGGTAAAACAGATTCATCTCTTCTCAGAAATATAGGTAGATCTTAAAGAGGCTGAATCATACAACCTCCGAAACGTTGTGAATATGGCAACAGAGATGAGAAGAACACTCTGAACAATGTAAATAATTAAAATATTTCATCTCAAAAGTGTAGATATCCTGAGGAAGGCCGAAGCATACAATGGCCGAAATGTCGTGATTATGGTAGCAAAGATGAGGACAATTATCCGAACAATGTAAATATTACAAATAGCTGGTCTTTTAAACAATTCTGAGCAAGACTTGGTCCATATATGATAGCCAAATGAGAGTCTATGTGCTTGTCATGCTAGAATCGTTACAGTTGAGTAGCGAGTTCGATCCTCACTGTGTGTCTCATACGTTTGGCCTCGTGTCAACTCTAAGCTGAGCTTAGAAAATTGGCATAAACTACAAAAAAATTGGCATAAACTACAAAAAACTGAATGCATGGTCATCAATAGAAAGAGAAACACAGAGTAACAATTAAAGGTCAGAAACGTTAAAATTCTTCTTCTTCAATGTGCCCTGTCCCTTCAGGACGTAGGCGATCATGGTTCTCCACGTCTCTCTATCCTTTGTGGCTTTTAGTATGTTTGCTTCTGTTACTCCTGGCAACCCCCGTTCTGTCATCCACCTGATCAGGCCCTGCGAACATGTTATCCGCTGCCTTCCTCTGTCTCTCTTTCCCTCGACGAGGCCAGTCAGTATCAGGTTCTCCAAACTCTCCTTCCTTATTGCACGTCCCAGGAACTTCAGTTGTCTCTTAGTGGTGCTCAGTATTAATTTCCTTTTTGTTGCCATTCTTTCCAACACCTCATCGTTGCTTTCTTGCTCGGGTCCACGACATCCGCAGTATTTGTCTGTAGAAACACATTTCCGCTGCTTCCAGTTTTGTCCTCATTTCCGATGATATTGTCCAGCATTCACTGCCTGGGAAGTGTTCCAAGAGTACGGAAATTGTGACACCGAGATCTGAAGGCACATCGGGATGGCCAATAATTCATTCGAAAAGCAGAGTATTGATAGAGACGTGAAAATTTACTAAGAAACAAAGAAAACCGTATCGAATTTTTTGGTGATATATGCCCACCTGTATGGCAGCGAATTCTGGACATTCTCGTCAAGGAACAGAAATATAGTTCTATAGAAACATGCCGGAAATATATTGGACCAAACATGGACGAAAAGATGAGGTTTTGGAGAAAATGGTAACAAAATGAAAATATCAGAAAGAGACAGAATTTCTCGGGTACGTAATGAAGAGAGAGAGAGAGCTTGGGAAATCAGTCAGTCAGTTATATTCCATACGTAATACACTCTTGGGCGATCATGTTTCGAACGAGACATGACTGACAGGGCAGAAGATTATCGCGCAGCTGTTTGCAAATGCTTTCTGCTGTAGACTGGTTGCCATCCAAGATTATACGAGCCAATCTGTCCTACTATTCAACCCATAGCTGGAGGGAGAAGAGATAAATTATATTACATTATTATATGAAGTATAGTTAGTGGGGGATCAGTTTATTACTTCATAACAATAGAAAACCGATCCCCCACTTAATGCTCAGTAGAAGTTTTAATTATGTTTCCAACTATTAGATTCAGTCAGTCAGTTAAGTACCATACATGATACACGCTTTGGGCGATCATATTTCTTCCTAGACATGACTGACTGAGTAAAAGATTATCCCGCAGTAGGTTGCCATTGCTTTCTGTGTTAGACTGGTTGCCAGCCAAGGCTATAGAATCCAGTCTGTCTTATTATTTAACCCATAACTGGAGGGAGAAGAGATAGATTATATGACATTATTATATTTTTCAATCATTCTTATGTTACATTATTGTATTAAGTGTAATTAATATGGGTCAGTTTATTACATCAGAACAATAGAAAATCGGCCCCCCACTTTATGTCCAGGAGTTTTATGTATGTTTCCAACAATTATATACAGTCAGTCAGTTAAGTACCAAATGGGATATACGCTTTGGGTGATCATGTCTTGAAAGAGACATGACTGACTGGGCAGAAGATTACACAGCATAAGGTTGCCATTGCTTTCTGCGGTAGACTGGTTGCCAGTCAAGGCTAAATTATTAGTAGTATTATTATTGCGTTCAGAGTCGATATCCACTTCACCACAACGCACATCATCTTGGGAAATCAGATACTCATAAAAAAGTTTCAAGGAATGAGGGATAGAAGAAGGTATTTTTAACATACTTGATGAACTTGAGTAAATGGATAGCAGAACAGGATTTGGGGGAAATAACAAAAAGACACAACTTATTAAAAGCTACAAGGGACAGTAATATGTTCAGGAAAGGGCACCTGAAATTTCTAGCACACGTAATAAAGAAGGATGTGCGTTGACGTGCAGTGGATATCGACTCGGAAAGATATATCGGGGAGCCGAGTACGAATTCCAGTTAAATTTCTTGCGTTAACTTACGCTTGGAAAAATATTAATCTGTCTCATTCCACCAGTTTTGTATTAAATAACAGGACAGATTGGGTTCTATAGCCTTGGCTAGCAACCAGTCTACAGCAGAAAGTAATGACAACTAACTGCGGGATAATCTTCTGTCCAATCAGGCGTGTCTCTTTTGAGACCAGATCCCTCAAGGCGTGTATCACGTATGGCACTTAACTGACTGACTGAATATAACAGTTGTATAAGAAAGCAATGGCAAATTACTGCGGGATAATCTTCTGCCCAGTCCGTCATGTCTCTTTTAAGACATGATCGCCCAAAGAGTGTATCACGTATGGCACTTAACTGACTGACTGAATATAACAGTTGTATAAGAAAGCAATGGCAAATTACTGCGGGATAATCTTCTGCCCAGTCCGTCATGTCTCTTTTAAGACATGATCGCCCAAAGAGTGTATCACGTATGGCAATTAACTGACTGACTGAATATAATAGTGGGAGACAACTAAAACTTCTACTGGCAATAAAGTGGGTGATCGGTTTTCTATTGTTATGTAGTAATAAACTAATCCTCCACTAATTATACTTAATATAATAATGCAATATAATCTATCGCTTGTCCCTCCAGCTATGAGTTAAATAACAAGACAAATTGGGTTCTATAGTCTTGACTGGCCACCAGTCTGCCGCAGAAAGTAATGGCAACCTACTGCGGGATAATCTTCTGCCCAGTCAGTCATGTCTCTTTCGAGACATGATCGCCCAAGCGTGTATCATGTATGGCACTTAACTGACTGACTGAATATAATAGTTGGAAAAATAATTAAGACTTCTACTGGGCATAAAGTGGGGGATCTGTTTTCTATTGTTACGAATTAATAAACTGAGCCCCCCCCACGAATTACTACTTTTTTTTCTTTTTTTTAATAATTTCACCCCAATCAAAGCATTCCATTGCCATTATTGCGCAGGGGGTTACCTAGGGTAAGTGCTAAAAAAGAGTGGTTAGAACAGATATGACAGCAGTATTCGATTCATCGGTGGATGGTAGATTTATAGATGTGCAGGATGGAATTAGGCGGCAAAAACTTCCGGGCCCTGCAAAGAGAACCGACTTTCATCGCAGCGGATTTAACAATGGTTTCGATACAGTCATTCCACTTGAGGTCCCCTGAGAGTGTGAGGCCAAAGAGGCGTACCGATCTTTTCCTGTTCCATGCTAATGGGAGGTAGGAGCCATTGTCTATAATGGTTAATTGATAGCAGCTTCGTTTTGGAATCATTAAAATTTACGAGCCATTTCTTACCCCAGTCCACCACGGATTGGAGGTCTTTCTCAATCACGGCAGCGACGTTCGCTTTATCGCCCACAGCGGATTTTTGATCGAGGCGAGAGTCATCTGGGTACTTGCCTACTTGGGATCTTACAGCATCGAGGAGATCGTTAATGTAGATCAGAAGGAGCGTAGGACCTAGGATAGAGTCTTAATGGACACCCAGGTTCGTATGGTAGTTTTGGGGGGCATGTCCGTTTAATACTACCTTCAATGTGCGATAAGAGAGGAATGACTGGAGAAGGTCAAACAAATGTCCACAGTCCACCGCAGAAAGTAATGGCAAGCTACTGCGGGATATTCTTCTGCCCAGTCCGTCATGTCACTTTCGAGACATGATCGCCTAAAGCGTGTCTTACATATGGCACTTAACTGACTGACTAAATATAATAGTTCGAAACATAAAATTTCTACTGGGCATAATGTGGGGGGTCGGTCTTCTATTGTTATGAAGTCATAGACTGATCCCCCACTAATTATGCTTAATATTATAATGCAATATGATCTATGTCATCTCCCTCCAGCTATTAGTTAAAAAATAGCCTTGGATCTTAACCAGTGAACCCCAGAAAGCAATGTCAACCTAGTGTTGGGTAATTTTCTATTGAGTCTGTCATGTCGCTTACGAAACATGATTGCCCAAAGCTTGTATCACGTATGGCACTTAACTGACTGAAGAAAGAAAGAGGGCTTTGTACATCTGATAAATCTTGGTAAACAACAGGAATGAATATGCTGGTCAAATCACGGAGAGACTTTTCATCACTAAATCATTTTAAAATTTTACTTACCATATTCGCGGGCCAGATACCTGCAAATGGCCATAGTTTCAGGCATCATGTAACCATTGTCCATTTGAAGACAGGGCAGATACATACAGGGGAAATCTGGAAGATAAAGTATAATTTGTAAGGTTCAAGTTCAGTTGCTGGTATTCATCTTAGTTTAGACATTTTAGAATTATTTCATTTTAACATAAAAGATATCAATTCTATAATAGTTCAGTTATCATGTGGTTCAAACTAAAAGATCTACTATATTTAACCGTTCAAAACTACATATAAGATTCAGCAAAGAACACGTTAAATCTAAACTTATTTATAAATGGAACTTTGTGTGTGTGTCTGTGTGTGTGTGTCTGTGTGTGTGTGTGTGTGCGTGTGTCCGTTACCTATAGACTCCGAAACGGCTAAACCGATTTTCTTGAAACTTTACACGCTTGTAGTATAAGCCACTGTGAGTGTTCTTAGCTAAGTTTTGTGTCGAAAATCGATAATCGAAAAATCGGGTTATAGAAGGAGTGGTCCGATTTTAATCAAATTTAATACACTCACAGACAAAGACATAAGAAACGATATTCAGAAGATTGAAGGTTGCAGTTCTTACAATGATGTAGAAAATCGATAATATATATATATATAAACATGTTACGGAAATTAACGAATTTAACGAAACTTGGTTATAAGCAACCGACAATTTGTAATGAATTATTTTGAACATTATTTTACCGATACTCGTATTTAAGTAGATATTCTGTTTTTAATTAAACAGTATTTTTATATTTATATCTACCGGCCTGATTATTTACGATAAATTTTTATTATGTATGAGAGCACAGATTTTCGTAATAAAAATTTATCGTAAATAATCAGGCCGGTAGATATAAATATAAAAATACTGTTTAATTAAAAACAGAATATCTACTTAAATACGAGTATCGGTAAAAATAATGTTCAAAATAATTCATATATATATATATATATATATATATATATATATATATATATATATATATATATATAAAAGGCACGATATTTGTGTGTGTGTCTGTTTATCTGCCTGTATGTCTGTATTTTTTCAGCCCTTTTATTTTAGTTTACATACAGGGGAAATCTGGAAGATAAAGTATAATTTGTAAGGTTCAAGTTCAGTTGCTAGTAATCATCTTAGGTTAGACGTTTTAAATTATTTCATTTTAACATAGAATATATCAATTCTATAATAATTCAATTATCGTGTGGTTCAATGTAAAACATCTAGTATATTTAACCGCTTAAAACTACATATAATCGGATTTAGCATAATTCAGAGAAGATGTTAAATTAAAAATATGTATTACTTTAATAATCCTAGAAAAAATATTTATAATATTTTACACTATTTACATTGTTTAGACTCTATGTTGCCATATTCATCTTAGCAATATAGAGAGATTCTAAAGAGGGCCGGAGAGAAAAACGGCCGAAATGTCATAGATATATCAACAAAGATGAAGACAATTGCCAGAACAATGTAATTTATGTAAATAGTTAAAATATCTAATTCCAGCAATATAGACCGATCGAGAAGGCCGAGGCGTACAACGACTGAAACGTCATAAATATTGCAACGGAGATGAGAGACAGGTCCGGACAATGTAAATAATGTAAATAGCTACAATACCTCATCTCAGAAATATAGACAAACCGAAAGGAAAGCATACGCGTACAACGGCCGAATTGTCGTGAATATGGAAACGATGATGTTGACAACAATCCGTACAATATAAGTTGTGTAAATAGTTACAATACCAGGTCTCAAAAATATAGTCATTTTCAGAAGAATGCTTGAGTATAAATTATAATAAAAATATTTATTTAATCATTGTATGAACAATTATGTCCGTAAATTAAAACAAATGTAAAAATTGAAGATTTTTTTCGATGTGCTGAAGAGAGACAAGAGAACCTCAAGATGAATAGCAGGAGCACCCAACCAGATATGACAACCGTATTCATTGCGATGGCGAATGGTAGATATATAAATGTGAAAGTAAGTTTCTGACGAGAAAAACCTACTGGCCCAACACAATAACCCAAACATTGATTCGACGTATTCCTTCCCCTTCAGGTCGGCTGAAAAGTGATTCAAATGAGGCACAGTGTGTCGCTCTCCAGAGAATTTTTATCAGCCATGTTTTATTATAAATCATTAGCTCAAGATAATTTGTCAATCAAGGTGTGTATTTCGAAAAGCTGGAAGAGTTACGAGAAATTGTATGTGAGAAAAACCAAATTTTGTCGTTACAAGTGTATTCGTCACCCTGACGCACATGATGCATTAAGATTTCATTAGGGCGAGAGAGTAACCCTCGCTGATGATCTTAAAAGGGACATCCAATCTGTGTTGAATTTTGGTAAGAAATGGCTCGTAAAATTTAATGCTTCCAAAACGAAATTGCTCCCATTTAACCACCATACACTAACTCTCCTACCTCCCTGGTAAGGATCACGCTTGTCTCCTAGAAACAATGCATTGTGCCTCCTCAGCCTCAGTCTCTCAGCCGACCTCAAGTGGAACGACTATATTGAATCAATAGTTACATCTACTGCTAGGCAGGTTGGATCACTGTGTCAGAACCAATAATATTGCTGATTTTTGTTTTGATTTTATCGATTACCTCTCGATATATAACGTGAATTCCTGATCATATGCGGCAGAAATATTCTAAGCATGGTCGAATGGTAGATGTATTGATATGCAAGATTGATTCTGGAGAGAAAAATGTCCAGAACGACACAATGAACCAACACCTGACCTAATAAAAGACTCCGTATAGTCTTTTCATGTCATGAAAGCCGAAAAAGTTGGCCGGGTTGTATTGGTTGATCAGCGTCTCCAACGTTTGATCTGATTTGCCTATATAGTCAACTTCGAACTGATATCATGATCATGATCAGAATAAAAAAAAGACATTCTTACCAGTCCTGCAACGATCCCAATCGGAGAATTCATATCTCTTGTCCATATACTTGACTCCAGCCATATGAAACATCATTCGGATGACCTCAGCACGGCCGCGGCCATTGAAGTAGTGGAGAGTGTAGTTAGGCATTGTGATTTCTTGCTTGAAACTGAGGCCGAAAAACTAAACCCTCTGGTATTTATAACGACTTCTGACACAGATTCTATTTTTAGCTACAGTAGGCTTGGTACCAATGACCAATCCAAGGTTAGCTATTAGATATTCCCCGGTGGATAGCTAAGGTATAATTCAAATTGCACGTAATTCGCGACAAGAGTACATGACCCAAAAGCACTATGATTAATTAATGGCCTGTTTTCTGGCCACAAAGGTTAAGACAAAAAGATTCCCATTGCTTGGAGTCAGGATAATTCTATCCTATGTTTTCGTCCGGTCTTTCTGAGAAAGCACTTGTCTAATTGTCTGGTGAACAATTAAAAAAGAAAATAAAAAATAACAATGATTCCAATTTCCAAAATATTTCGAACGATGGGTTCATTACCTGTTAGAGAAGTTCTTTGATCAATTTCTTAACAGTAAATTTCCCCAAGGAGTGCTTTTATGGTTGATACAAAAAAGTTCCGTTTATAGTACACAGTAGAATCCCTACTCAAATAATTGCCTACTTAACACGAATTATAACAAGAAAATATGTTGGTTTAGAAATAATACCGCAAAATAGGGCTTAATAAATTACATTAATTTGACCATCTTTTTATAATTTCAGTCTTCTCGTTGAACCCATTCTGGATTGACTGGATTTAAGCCATATCACGTTAAAACACCTACTCTCGTACAATTACCGAAGTTAAGCAAGATGGGTGACCGCTTGGGAATTCGAGGTGTTGGTATCTAGGATTTTCGGGTGACATAATGGGGAAAGGGACTTTTGGGAAATCAAAAAACCGAGTTCAAATTCTTGTCGGGTACAATCAGCAAAGTTAAGTAAAATCAATACCAAGATGGGTGAACGCTTGGGAATGCTGTAATCTATCTTTCGCTGGTGGTATAGCGGATAACAGCTCGGCGAAAAAAATTAAATTACTGACTTTAATTCATTACATTAACTGACGTGCTAGTATCAGCAATTCGTATAATAAGTACAATCTCTACGGTGAACCCATCCTCCATAGATCGGTTTACGGCCATAACACGTTATAACACCGGTTACCGTACGATCACCAGACTGAAGTATCGTCGGTACCTAGATGGATAAAAGCTTGGAAATACCATGTTCTGTTAGCCAGGCTGTAATGTTGGTGCAATGAATAACGAAGTGGAAATCGGAGAGACGAGTTCAAATTTCTGCCTGGTACTTTTCATTCACATATTCAGAACGTTATGAATAGCGAAAGTTGCCTTCTAGAAGATAATCAAAGTATTAAACAATGGAAAAATTTCAATAGAAACAAAGAACAGACAGCTTAACTGATATGATTTATCAAATCACCGATGTGATAGCAGAATGTTGAACAATCTCCTCACAAGTAAAGAGGCTTTATACAATAGAGATAGCTTCTTTGAAAACTTGTATATAGAGTGTGATGAGAAAATTGCTGCCATGTAATGTTTCTAGTTTCGTGTTTTTTGGGTTTTTTTAAATTTTGGCGACTGCACTGTATATTAGGGTCAGTTGGGCACCGGCCGTGAGGAAAAGACGACCATATCGCAATTTACAAACGGAATGTTGCATTTATTGGATGATATATTTACTCAACATCATAAGGTTTGGATTGCATACAAAGTACAGAGTTTTGTGATGAAGACAGAGAATTTCCTCTGGTTTCCGACTCCCGGTGGCCTCTTCGTGTACGCGACTTTACCCGACTGCCCTTCTACGCCATACAATCGTCAACAACGAAGAAAAAGCATAAAAGTTTATGTTTTTACAGTATTTATATTATTCGGACTATTGTTCTCATCTTTGTTGCCAATTGTACCACGTTTTGACCTTCTTCAGGGGCTAGGAATTTCAAACTGAACAATCACTGGGGGTATATCATCCTCCACTGTCATGAGTTATCTCCCTCTAACCCTGCAAGTTACTGTTCCACTGCTGTAGCCTGGTATTGAACTGGAAATAACCAACGTCTATATCCACTGGGCCATGTGCCCTTAAGGATAAAACAACTGAATTATTGGGGTTTGTAAAACTAATGTCCGGCTACCGCTTTTACCAGAGTTCATAATGCAACTTTTTTATGTTAATGGTTTTCTCTTGTATTTTGATGTTACTTTTTTATCTAGTATTTTTACCAGAGCTCATATTGCAATTTTTGACACTAATCTTTTATTCTGGTATTCCGTATTACTGGTTACATATTGTGTTCATTTATATGCTTGGTCAGCTTAGGGGATATTTGTAGCCTAGCATATGTGCTGATTCCTTAAGTTTATATAGTATCCACTGGTGTTCTCTATCAGTAATCATTCTGTATTACTGGTTCCCATATTGTATTCATGTCTATGCTTGGCCGGCTTAGGAGATTTGTGTGGCCTAGCATATGCGCTGATTCCTTAAGTTTATATAGTATCCACTGGTGTTCTCTATCAGTAATCATTCTGTATTACGGGTTCCCATATTGTATTCATTTCTATGCTTGGCCGGCTTAGGAGATTTTTGTGGCCTAGCATATGCGCTGATTCCTTAAGTTTATATAGTATCCACTGGTGTTCTCTATCAGTAATCATTCTGTATTACTGGTTCCCATATTGTATTCATTTCTATGCTTGGCCGGCTTAGGAGATTTTTGTGGCCTAGCATATGTGCTGATTACTTAAGTTTATATAGTATCCACTGGTGTTCTCTATCAGTAATCATTTTGTATTACTGGTTCCCATATTGTATTCATTTCTATGTTTGGCCGGCTTAGGAGATTTTTGTGGCCTAGCATATGCGCTGATTCCTTAAGTTTATATAGTATCCACTGGTGTTCTCTATCTGTAATCATTCTGTATTACGGGTTCCCATATTGTATTCATTTCTATGCTTGGCCGGCTTAGGAGATTTTTGTAGCCTAGCATATGCGCTGATTCCTTAAGTTTATATAGTATCCACTGGTGTTCTCTATCTGTAATCATTCTGTATTACGGGTTCCAATATTGTATTCATTTCTATGCTTGGCCGGCTTAGGAGATTTTTGTGGCCTAGCATATGCGCTGATTACTTAAGTTTATGTAGTTTTCAGTGGCGTTCTCAATCATTTCAACTTCATCCCATAGGGGGCGGGGATCACCTATCTCCTTCCTTTATCTATGCCTGATAATTCTGTCTTCTTTCGTGTTAACGACTTGCAATGTTCTTGTAGCCTTACCTTGAGTGGGTGGCCTGTCTCTGCTTTATATCTCTTTCCACAATTTCATGGAATGGCGCACACAGAGCCCTTAGTCATGTCACTCTCTTTTGGGGGTCTTACTCGGGAGAGATACCTGCGAATTGTATAACCACTTCAGAAGATCGTCCTGATGTTATATGAACCGTAGTTCCTTAGAATTTTCTCTGATAATCCATTCACATAGGGCTTCCGGCCATATCACATTGAATGCACCTGTTCTTGTTTGATCACCGAAGTTAAGCAACGTTGAGCCTGGTCAGTACTTACATGGGTGACCGCTTGGAAATGTCAGGTGCTGTAAGCGTATAGTGACGGATGTGCGTGCTTACGGCCATATCACGTTGAATACACCGGTTCTCGCTCGATCACCGAAGTTAAGCAACGTTGAGCCTGGTCAGTACTTAGATGGGTGACCGCTTGGGAATACCAGATGCTGTAAGCGTATAGTGACGGATGTGTGTTGTGGTGCAGTGGATATCGGCTCGGAAAGAGAAATCGGTCAGCCGAGTTCGAATTCCAGTTGAATACCCTGTATTCACTTAAGCACTGGTACCCTTGGGAAAGGTATTAATCCGCCCTTTCCCTCCAGTTATAGATTAAATAACAAGGGTAGGACTTGGGGATCCTGCCTTTAAAAACAAATTCCAATGAATCTTGAGACTAGAAAAGAAAAATGTATCACTAGAGACAAACTTATAGAAACAACAATAAATTGTTGAAAGAAAAAGGTATTACCAGAAATAAATAAATAAAAGTTTAGTTGGCAATAAATGACCCGCCGAGGTGTTGATATGCCATAAAAACAAAACAGCCAACCAACCTTCACATTAGACAGTCCGAGGATGTTTTCTGAGAGTTGTTATGCTTATGCATAATCCCTTCCGTGTATGTTGAAGGAAGCGGGAGATCCCTTTCTTTACATTGTACGGGTGCTGGTAGTTGAAGTTGAGGTATTGTCCGGTGAATGTTGGCTTGCGGTATACAGATGTCCGGTGAATGTTGGCTTGCGTTTATACAGATGTCCGGTGAATGTTGGCTTGCGGTATACAGATGTCCGGTGAATGTTGGCTTGCGTTTATACAGATGTCCGGTGAATGTTGGCTTGCGTTTATACAGATGTCCGGTGAATGTTGGCTTGCGGTATACAACTCTATTCGAGTTATTAACACATCCAGGAATGCCAGTTTGTTGTCGCACTCTATTTCCATAGAGAACTGCATGGATGGTTTTATTGAGTTCACATGATCGAGTAGCGTCTGGACCTCCTCCTGTGGCCAGAGAATGAAGGTGTCATCAAGTATCACATCCATAAAGTTGGATTTAAAACTGTAGGTTCTATTGTCATTTCTTCAAAGTTTTCCAGATATATATTAGCCAGTGCTGGTGATAATTGTGAGCCCATTGCTAAGCCTTCATCCTGCCGAAGTATGTCTGATGCCAATCCGAAGTGTGTTGTTTGTGTGCAGAAATTCAGCATCTCTATCAGGTTATCTAGTGGAAAACTGGTAAGTTCTTCTAGGGATGAAACCGAGGCCAGTCTGTCCCTGACTACCGATAGTGCATGCACTGTGGGTACCTTGATGAACAGATTTACCACATCTAGGTTCACTACCAGGTTGCATTGGATGGGAGCATCCTTGGTAAGTTCCACAATGTGGGCGGAATTTCGAACACATGATTTTTTTTTTAATTGTATCACCCCGAGCAAGGCGGTAACGCCACTGATGTGCAGGGGGCTACGTAATAGTGAAAAGATTAGAAAAGAGAAAGCCGGAAACCACATCCTAAACAGGGAACAAGGGATGAGCCTCTTAACCTGTTCAATAGAAGTGGGTGGAGTGTGAACCGGGCGATAGATAGATCTATCTACTCCAATTAATGATTCTGACTTTCCTGTCAGTGGGTCGATTATATCTACAAGGAAGCAACTCAGAGGGTGACACATCGAGCCTAGGCTGCTAACAATTGGCGGAATACCGGAACAACTGCTTGTATGTCCTAGGCTGGATTTGATCCTTGCTCTTGATTATGATCTGCGACAGCTGTCTTTCGGTTTTCAAGGTGGGGCCTTTCTTTACCTTGCTATAGCTACCACTTGTAATGAGTTTGTTGTGTTGCTTGCTTCGTTTTGGTATAATTAGAAGATAACACAAACTTGAATTAATGATGTTTATTTTTGGTATAAAACTTTAGGTTTTTACATCAAGTTACAACCTTTAAATTTTGTGTGGATACAGGAGCAGACTAGCTAAATTCTCTTCACTGTGGGATGATAGTAGTAAACGAGCCTATCCATTCTGGACTGTAGTGGTCAACTGACTAGCGTCTTTCCCTTTTCAAATCTCCTACACAAAACTACTGTCCTTAACTCCTACTTCTTACTCCTACTCCTACCAAAAGAAACGGTTCCTTATTTTGCCGTCCAATTTTGAATTCTTGGCGTTAGTGTGTCTGTCAACCTTTTACTATTTTTAGAACACTCGCCATTTCATAAACCATAACAAGTTCTTCCAGTTTCTTGGTGTGTTCAGGTCTGTCCATCAATACAGCTGCATCGTAGTAAAGGATTCGGTTCGAAATTCTTAGCACCTAAAGAATTCCGGAAGGTAAAATGACCGAAACTTCGTACAAATGGTGACAAAGATGAGGAAAATAGTCAGAATAATGTAAATACACTAAATACTACCTCATCTAAGAAATATAGACAAATGGACTGATCTATTATTAAAAGTCGTACAAAATGGCAACAAAGATGAGGACAATAGTCTGGATAATTTAAATACTGTAAAAACTTCCTCATCACAGAAATATAGACAAATAGAATGATCGTGGAATTAAATTAAATTAAACGTCGTAGAAATGGCAACAAACATGAGGACAATAGTCCGAGTAATGTAAATACCCTAAATACTACATCATTTCAGAAGTATAGACAAATAGAATGATCTATTATTAAACGTCGTACAAATGGCAACAAAGATGAGGACAATAGTCCGAATAATGTAAATACTGTAAATACTACCTCATCTCAGAAATATAGACAAATAGAATGATCTATTATTAAACGTCGTACAAATGGCAACAAAGATGAGGACAATAGTCCGAATAATGTAAATACTGTAAATACTACCTCATCTCAGAAATATAGACAAATAGAATGATCTATTATTAAACGTCGTACAAATGGCAACAAAGATGAGGACAATAGTCCGAATAATGTAAATACTGTAAATACTACCTCATCTCAGAAATATAGACAAATAGAATGATCTATTATTAAACGTCGTACAAATGGCAACAAAGATGAGGACAATAGTCCGAATAATGTAATACTGTAAATACTAACTCATCTCAGAAATATAGACAAATAGAATGATCTATTATTAAACGTCGTACAAATGGCAACAAAGATGAGGACAATAGTCCGAATAATGTAAATACTGTAAATACTACCGCATCTCAGAAATATAGACAGATTATATATTTATTTTGTATTTATTTCTGAGATGAGTAATTTTAAATTTCTTGATATTATTTCGAACTATTGTTCTCACCTTGGTTTATATAGACGTTATTATTGACACAACGTTTCGACCATGCACCCTCTGGTCATCATCGGGTATCCATTGATTGGCTGATATGGATTATCTTAATGAGTATTATGATATATTCTGTGAAATCAGTTATTGTTTTTCATGTTGGATTTGGTTCGTCGCTACCACATCCAAGGATCGAACTCATGACCACTACATGATATTAACACTTGTAATACGCAACTACTATACCCACTACGCCACCGTCCCGAAGGAGGTGCATTTTTGAAGCCTTTTATATTCAGTGTAAGACGGTTTAGTCGACTGGGTTATGTTTTTGGGCTCGTGCTACTTGTCATAATGTGTATGTATTTCTGACATGAGAAATTTTCAATATCTTTGTATTATTTCAAACTATTGTTCTCATCTTGGTTGATATAGATGTTATAATATGTAAGTATTAATATATTATGTGTTATCCACTGCACCACAGCGCATATAAGAGACAGGAACATTTCGTTGGAAATAAATAAATGGGTACTGGATTGTTATGTGATGTCTGTCCTTGTATATGCCAGGGAATAGTAGACACTTTTCTTAAAAGTAAAGGTGAGAATCGAAGCAACGGAAATGTGGTTCTGCAGAAGGATGCTGAGAATGCCATTGACCGAAGATTTGAAAAACGATGAGGAGAATGGAAACGAAATGGAAACAGTTATTTAATATCAGGAAGATACAACTGAAATTTCGAAACGGCACTAATTATGACGACGCTCTCGTGTCGCTAAGTGTGATGAAGGCCTCGTCTCAGCAGCTGATCCTCAAGACAGACGTTTTGAGGACAAGCTGCATTCCTCCTGCTCACGCTGAGTCCTTTGTTCTCAGGAAAGTCACGTTAAAACCCGGTAGCCGTTTCTCTACCACCTCAAACCAGACTGGACACACGTGTACACTTGTGTTGAAAAAAAATACACGGCACCCCCTAAAAAAAATGAATAAGTTTGAAGACGCCTGGATGAGTTACAAGTCCAAGGATCGAACTCATGACAACTAGATGATACTAACACATGTATAACCAATTACTATATACACTATGCCACCATCACGAAGGTGGTGTATTTTTGGAGCCTTTTATATTCAGTGTCAGACGGTTTTGACGACTGTATTGGGCTCTTGCTACTTGTCATAATGTGTATGTATTTCTGACATGAGTAATTTTCAATATCTTTGTATTATTTCAAACTATTGTTCTCATCTTGGTTGATATAGATGTTATAATATGTAAGTATTAATATATTATGTGTTATCCACTGCACCACAGCGCACATAAGAGACAAGAACATTTCGTTGGAAATAAATAAATGGGTACTGGATTGTTATGTGATGTCTGTCCTTCTATATGCCAGGGAATAGTAGACACTTTTCTTAAAAGTAAAGGTGAGAATCGAAGCAACGGAAATGTGGTTCTACAGAAGGATGCTGAGAATTCCATTGACCGAAGATTTGAAAAACGATGATGTATTGGAGATAATGGAAACGAAAAGGAAACAGTTTAATTTAACATCAGGAAGATACAATTGAAATTTCTGGGAAAGTTAATGATGAATAAGGGCTTGGAGAATTTGAAACTCACAAGGAGACTGTGGAAAACAGCGTGTGACGTACTAGACTTACTGAAACAAATGAATGGCAGTTGATGAGCGCAAGGGGTAGGAAGATGTGGTCGATCATTTCATCAAAAATAAATAAGTGTCTTGAAATAACCGAAATGTAGTTGTACAGATGGATGTTGAGGATAGCATGGCTCGAACATGTGATTGACGACTAGGTTTTGGAGAGAAGGGTAACGAAAAGGGAACTTATGATATATTTTACGTCAGGAAGAGAGAGCTAGAGTTACTATGAAACATAATAATAAAGGATAGCTTAGAGAATCTGATACTCACAGGTCGGATAGATGGAAGAAGAGACAGGGAAGAGCAGTCACTGTTCTGAAGAAGAAGGATTATTTAGCAATACACATAATTCCCCCAGATTTTTCATTTTCACAAAGGAGAGAATTGAGCGACAGGAAAATTTCCTTGGAGGAAAGGAAAGGCTATAGAAATGATAGTTGTCCTCCTATATGGCAACGAATGCTGAACAGTTTCCTCAAAAATAAAAAAGAAACGAGAGCAACAGAAAAATGGTTCTATAGAAGCATGCCAAGTATACCATGGACCGAAAATGTTAGTAACGAGAGAGGATCAAAACGAAAAGAAAGTGATGATAAAAGTGTAGTATCTGTCCTCAGGTACTCACTTTCTGTTCGCCGGCCTGGAAGCAATGACCAGCTAAGACTAGCTTTTGACCAGCTATGACCAGTTTTGACAAGCAATGACCAGCTAAGACTAGCTTTTGACCAGCTATGGCCAGCTTTGACAAGCAATGACCAGCTAAGACCAGGTTTGTACCCAGTTACCGTATAAGCGGGGGCTGAGTAATGTTTGACCAACGGCCTGAGCGTACGTGCTCAGTTTCCACACGTTAAAACTGACCTTATGTCACAACATGATCCAGTGGGAGAGTAGGGTAAATATCAAGTGTAGTATCTGTTCTCAAATACACAGTACCTGCTTGCCGGTCGGGAAGCAATGACCTTTCATTCGTAGATCTGCGTACGGCCATAATACGTTATAACACCGGTTCCTGTATCATAAATCAGCTGCTTTTTTTCTTCAACTGTCGGCTTGGTCTGGTCAGTTTGAGCAGCGCATAATAAACGAAAACCAACTGATACTACCAAATCCAGAGCTTGAGATTCGAACACATGAATATTCAGTGTTCCCGCTGATGTTGAGATATAGCCGGGCGTACTATCTTTTTTAGCGTTGATCCAGCTGTGCAACGTGACAAGATGCCGTTCGACCTCTCTCGTCCTCAACTCGTACTGCACCCAATATCCTTGATTTTGTATAATTTCTAATGCTTTCAAATGTCATGAAACTGCTGTGTGTTCAACTCCTATAGTTTATACATGCTTGCATCTGACACGAGTTTTCATGAAGTAATACCTTCAATTCTTTGTCTTCAAACTTATTCGGTTCGCCAAAGCAATCTTTGCGTGTTGTTTCTGTTAGAGCATGGTCACCATAAGTCCCAACAAGAATTCTGTGTGCTTCAGCCGCAGAATTTTTTTTAATAAAATAGTACAGTAAAATTCCCCTTATTCCGATATGTTTAACGCTATGAAAAACGATTTTCAATCTTGTTTATAGTACATCCTTATAGATGCGTTACATTCTGAAACTACATGCACGCATTACTGGAAACGACTTCTGCTAGAAAACGGCAAGAACTTATTGAATGACCTTATATATATATATATATATATATATATATATATATATATATTGTCATCCGCAGACAGATCTGTTTCGCTGTATCACAGCTCATCAGTACGGTTAGACTCTGATTGCTACATAAACCAGGCTCGAAACCCGACCGAACTGGCATCAGTCGGCGACTCTACCCCTGGGCCGCGGGGCGCTCGGTGGAAGAACGCAGTCTTTCTAGCGCATATCATATTACGCGCCCAATAGCTAGAGTACTCAAATTCATTTTTACTGAATGAGCGATGCGTACACGCTGGAGTGGCTACTGTTCTTCAAAGTCTACCTTTCTTCTAGAGTGCTCAATCACGGTGTGAGAGCGCAAATATTGTCATATTATATATATATACCAGCCATAATTATTGGGCAACCCCGGTTTTTTTAAAGAAATGATGTATTTCATACTATTTTCAGTGGATAAATCAAAATGAAAATAGAATTGTTCTTTTGTTATTATTACTTAGCAAAATTTTACAAGGCAAGGAATCAAAGATGAACTCGTCCGAATCAGCCTAAATTTTCTTCATCCTTTCATTGATGAAACTGCAATATAGGTAATTATTAAATATTTGTAAATTCATTTGATGTACATGTTATTGTGCAATATTTACAATAGAACCGTTCTATTTTCATTTCCAATTATTCACTTGGCAATAAATACTAAAAAATAATATGAAATACATAATGTTTGTTAAAACACAGGCGTTGCCTAATAATTATAGCCGGTAGTGTATATTATAAATGATAGTTTAGAAATGTATAAATTACAATCTCCTACAAAGTGTACATTTTGTTTGGACATTGAAAGGACAGTGTCTCATCAACTATAATTTATAATAAACATTTATAGCTCCATTTCTATACTGAGCACTGTTTTAAATTAATGTTTTAAACGTAGTTAATATTTTCTTTGCTCCATATTCACACACACACACACACACACACACACACACACACACATATATATATATATATATATATATATATATATAGAGAGAGAGAGAGAGAGAGTGATGTAAATTTAATAAACATACATATGAGGAGGGTATACGTATAAAGATGTGCGTTGTGGTGTAGTGGATATCGGCTCGGAAGGAGAAATCGGGTAGCCGAGTTCAAATTCCAGTTGAATTCATTGCATTCACTGACGCGCAAAAACCCTTGTTAAAGATATTAATCAGTCTCTTCCTTCCAGTTATGGGTTAAATAACAGGACAGTTTGGGTTCTATAGCTTTGGCAACCTACTGCGGGAAAATCTTCTGCCCAGTTAGTCATGTCTCTTTCGAGACATGATCGCCCAAGCGTGTTTCACGTATGGCACTTCACTGACTGATACGTATGTATAGTATTATTATTCAGGTGTTAATATAAAAGTGCTCAATGTATGAAAAGAGCTGAGTTATATCTATATTAATGAATATACATATTATCCTATGTCTATGGCATGACTCGAAGCTTCATTCGTTTAGGCTCCTGATGATTGCATAGCTTATGAAACACCAAGTCGTGACATTGACGTAGAATTATATATATATATATATATATATAATCAGATGTCTAACCATTCTGATGAGCTGTGATACAGCGAATCAGAACTGTCTGCGGATGACTATTTACGCTCTCACACCCTGATTGAGCACGCTGGAAGAATGGTAGGTTTTGAAAAAACAGTAGCTACTCTAACCTCTACGCATCGTACATTTGGTAATGAATTAGAGCACTCTAACTACTGGCGTATGTATACATGATATATCACACGGTAAAAGTCAGCCTTCCTCTACCGAGTGCCCATAGCTCAGAGGTAGAGTCGCCGACTGACGCCAATTCGTCCGAGTTTCAATCCTGGTAAAAGCAATCGGATTATGAGCTGTCATACAACGGAACAGATCTGTCTGCGAATAACTATATATATATATATTTCGTATTTGTCGACCAAAATATGATTCCAGAATTACCCTGCGTCTAAAACAGTTCCTAACAACATTTTGGTTCATGTCACTGGATCCAACGACACATGACCCAGTGGTGATCTAAAATCTTAGAGAGTTCTGTTAAAGGCAGATAATTGATACTGATACGTCTGGAAGAATTATGATTCATGGAACTAGAACAATCTAAATTCGTGAATGAAATAAAGTATACAGTCCGAAAGTCATATTCCCTGATGAAATTCGGGATGTACAAAGGCCGAAACGTTGTGAAAATAACAAGAAACATGAGGACAACAGTCCGAACAATGTAAATAATTTAGTGATGCCTCTGATGAAAAAGTTTTTGCTAATAGGGAGGCCGATATTCTTTTTTCTTCACAGTGTATCTAGTGTAACAAAGTCACTCATTGTTCATTTTGGGAGCATGTGTCATGTTTGTTAACATCACTCGATGCCAAACATCGACAAATTCCCTGCATTTGAAAGATCTTTTTATAATAAAATTGATGTTATTTCATAACTTACATTTGGTTTTCTTGCAGATTATTCTTATTTTTACTTTTTTTAATCATATGACCCCGAACAAGGCGATAACGCCACTGATGTGCAGGGGGCTACATAAGAGTAAAACGATGAGAGGAGAGTGAGGAGAAGGACGAACCAGTTAGAAAGGAGCAAGAGAAGGATGGGAATACAGGTGTGATGACAATACATAAGAGTAAAAAAGATTAAGTAGAAGAGAGTGAAGAGAAAGACGAACCAGTTAGAAAGGAGCAAGAGAAGGATGGGAATACAGGCAGGTGTGATGACACTACATAAGAATAAAAAACATTAAGTAGAAGAGAGTGAAGAGAAAGACGAACCAGTTAGAAAGGAGCAAGAGAATGATGGGAATACAGGTGTGATGACACTACATAAGAGTAAAAAAGATTAAGTCGAAGAGAGTGAAGAGGAAGACGAACCAGTTAGAAAGGAGCAAGAGAAAGATGGGAATACAGGTGTGATGACACTACATAAGAGTAAAAAAGAGTTAGTAGAAGAGAGTGAAGACGAAGACGAACCAGTTAGAAAGGAGCAAGAGAAGGATGGGAATACATGTGTGATAACATTACATAAGAGTAAAAAAGAGTTAGTAGAAGAGAGTGAAGAGGAAGACGAACCAGTTAGAAAGGAGCAAGAGAAGGATGGGAATACAGGTGTGATGACACTACATAACAGTAAAAAAGATTAAGTAGAACAGAATGAAAAGAAAGACGAACCAGTTAAAAAGGAGCAAGAGAAGGATGGGAATACAGGTGTGATGTCACGACATAAGAGTAAAAAAGAGTTAGTAGAAGAAAGTGAAGAGGAAGACGAACCAGTTAGAAAGGAGCAAGAGAAGGATGGGAATACAGGTGTGATGTCACGACATAAGAGTAAAAAAGAGTTAGTAGAAGAAAGTGAAGAGGAAGACGAACCAGTTAGAAAGGAGCAAGAGAAGGATGGGAATACAGGCAGGTGTGATGACACTACATAAGAATAAAAAACATTAAGTAGAAGAGAGTGAAGAGAAAGACGAACCAGTTAGAAAGGAGCAAGAGAATGATGGGAATACAGGTGTGATGACACTACATAAGAGTAAAAAAGATTAAGTCGAAGAGAGTGAAGAGGAAGACGAACCAGTTAGAAAGGAGCAAGAGAAGGATGGGAATACAGGTGTGATGACACTACATGACAGTAAAAAAGATTAAGTAGAAGAGAGTGAAGGGGAAGACGAACCAGTTAGAAAGGAGCAAGAGAAGGATGGGGATACAGGTGTGATGACACTACATAAGAGTAAAAAAGAGTTAGTAGAAAAGAGTGAAGAGAAAGACGAACCAGTTAGAAAGGAGCAAGAGAAGGATGGGAATACAGGCAGGGGTGATGACACTACATAAGAATAAAAAACATTAAGTAGAAGAGAGTGAAGAGAAAGACGAACCAGTTAGAAAGGAGCAAGAGAATGATGGGAATACAGGTGTGATGACACTACATAAGAGTAAAAAAGATTAAGTCGAAGAGAGTGAAGAGGAAGACGAACCAGTTAGAAAGGAACAAGAGAAGGATGGGAATACAGGTGTGATGACACTACATAAGAGTAAAAAAGATTAAGTAGAAGAGAGTGAAGAGAATGACGAACCAGTTAGAAAGGAGCAAGAGAAAGATGGGAATACAGGTGTGATGACACTACATAAGAGTAAAAAAGAGTTAGTAGAAGAGAGTGAAGAGGAAGTCGAACCAGTTAGAAAGGAGCAAGAGAAGGATGGGAATACAGGTGTGATGACACTACATAAGAGTAAAAAAGATTAAGTAGAAGAGAGTGAAGAGAAAGACGAACCAGTTAGAAAGGAGCAAGAGAAGGATGGGAATACAGGTGTGATGACACTACATAAGAGTAAAAAAGAGTTAGTAGAAGAGAGTGAAGACGAAGACGAACCAGTTAGAAAGGAGCAAGAGAAGGATGGGAATACATGTGTGATGACATTACATAAGAGTAAAAAAAAGTTAGTAGAAGAGAGTGAAGGGGAAGACGAACCAGTTAGAAAGGAGCAAGAGAAGGATGGGAATACAGGTGTGATGACACTACATAAGAGTAAATAATATTAAGTAGAAGAGAATGAAGAGAAAGACGAACCAGTTAAAAAGGAGCAAGAGAAGGATGGGAATACAGGTGTGATGACACTACATAAGAGTAAAAAAGAGTTAGTAGAAGAGAGTGAAGGGGAAGACGAACCAGTTAGAAAGGAGTAAGAGAAGGATGGGAATACAGGTGTGATGACACTACATAAGAGTAAAAAAGAGTTAGTAGAAGAGAGTGAAGAGGAAGACGAACCAGTTAGAAAGGAGCAAGAGAAGGATGGGAATACAGGTGTGATGACACTACATAAGAGTAAAAAAGAGTTTGTAGAAGAGAATGAAGAGAAAGACGAACCAGTTAGAAAGGAGTAAGAGAAGGATGGGAATACAGGTGTGATGACACTACATAAGAGTAAAAAAGAGTTAGTAAAAGAGAGTGTAGAGAAAGACGAACCAGTTAGAAAGGAGCAAGAGAAGGATGGGAATACAGGTATGATGACACTATATCAGAGTAAAAAAGAGTTAGTAGAAGAGAATGAAGAGAAAGACAAACCAGTTGGAAAGGAGCAAGAGAAGGATGGGAATACAGGTGTGATGACACTACATAAGAGTAAAAAAGATTAAGTAGAAGAGAGTGAAGAGAAAGATGAACCAGTTAGAAAGGAGCAAGAGAAGGATGGGAATGCAGGTGTGATGACACTACATAAGAGTAAAAAAGATTAAGTAGAAGAGAGTGAAGCGAAAGATGAACCAGTTAGAAAGGAGCAAGAGAACGATGGGAATACAGGTGTGATGACACTACATAAGAGTAAAAAGATTAAGTAGAAGAGAGTGAAGAGAAAGATGAACCAGTTAGAAAGGAGCAAGAGTAGGATGGGAATGCAGGTGTGATGACACTACATAAGATTAAAAAAGATTAAGTAGAAAAGAATGAAGAGAAGGACGAACCAGTAAGAAAGGAGCAAGAGAAGGATGGGAATACAGGTGTGATGACACTACATAAGTGTAAAAAAGAGTTAGTAGAAGAGAGTGAAGAGGAATACGAACCAGTTAGAAGGGAGAAAGAGAAGGATGGGAATACAGGTGTGATGACACAACATAAGAGTAAAAAAGAGTTAGTAGAAGAGAGTGAAGGGGAAGACGAACCAGTTAGAAAGGAGTAAGGGAAGGATGGGAATACAGGTGTGATGAAACTACATAAGAGTAAAAAAGAGTTAGTAAAAGAGAGTGAAGAGGAAGACGAACCAGTTAGAAAGGAGCAAGAGAGGATGGGAATACAGGTGTGATGACACTACATAAGAGTAAAAATAGTTAGTAGAAGAGAGTGAAGGGGAAGACGAACCAGTTAGAAAGGAGTAAGAGAAGGATGGGAATACAGGTGTGATGACACTACATAAGAGTAAAAAAGAGTTAGTAGAAGAGAGTGAAGAGGAATACGACTCAGTTAGAAGGGAGAAAGAGAAGGATGGGAATACAGGTGTGATGAAACTACATAAGAGTAAAAAAGAGTTAGTAAAAGAGAGTGAAGAGGAAGACGAACCAGTTAGAAAGGAGCAAGAGAAGGATGGGAATACAGGTGTGATGACACAACATAAGAGTAAAAAAGAGTTAGTAGAAGAGAGTGAAGGGGAAGACGAACCAGTTAGAAAGGAGTAAGAGAAGGATGGGAATACAGGTGTGATGAAACTACATAAGAGTAAAAAAGAGTTAGTAAAAGAGAGTGAAGAGGAAGACGAACCAGTTAGAAAGGAGCAAGAGAGGATGGGAATACAGGTGTGATGACACTACATAAGAGTAAAAATAGTTAGTAGAAGAGAGCGAAGGGGACGACGAACCATTTAGAAAGGAGTAAGAGAAGGATGGGAATACAGGTGTGATGACACTACATAAGAGTAAAAAAGAGTTAGTAGAAGAGAATGAAGAGAAAGACGAACCAGTTAGAAAGGAGCAAGGGAATGATGGGAATACATGTGTGATGACACTACATAAGAGTAAAAAAGAGTTAGTAGAAGAGAATGAAGAGAAAGACGAACTAGTTAGAAAGGAGCAAGGGAATGATGGGAATACATGTGTGATGACACTACATAAGAGTAAAAAAGATTAAGTAGAAGAGAGTGAAGAGGAAGAGGAACCAGTTAGAAAGGAGCAACAGAAGGATGGGAATACAGGTGTGATGACACTACATAAGAGTAAAAAAGATTAAGTAGAAGAGAATGAAGAGAAAGACGAACCAGTTAAAAAGTAGCAAGAGAATGATGGGAATACAGGTGTGATGACACTACATAAGAGTAAAAAAGAATTAGTAGAAGAGAATGAAGAGAAAGACGAACTAGTTAGAAAGGAGCAAGGGAATGATGGGAATACATGTGTGATGACACTACATAAGAATAAAAAAGAGTTAGTAGAAGAGAATGAAGAGAAAGACGAACCAGTTAGAAAGGAGCAAGTGAATGATGGGAATACAGGTGTGATGACACTACATAAGAGTAAATAATATTAAGTAGAAGAGAATGAAGAGAAAGACGAACCAGTTAAAAAGGAGCAAGTGAATGATGGGAATACAGGTGTGATGACACTACATAAGAGTAAAAAAGAGTTAGTAGAAGAGAATGAAGAGAAAGACGAACCAGTTAAAAAGGAGCAAGTGAATGATGGGAATACAGGTGTGATGACACTACATAAAAGTAAAAAAGAGTTAGTAGAAGAGAGTGAAGAGAAAGACAAACCAGTTAGAAAGGAGCAAAAGAGGGATGGGAATACAGGTGTGATGACACTACATAAGAGTAAAAAAGATTAAGTAGAAGAGAGTGAAGAGAAAGACAAACCAGTTAGAAAGGAGCAAGAGAAGGATGGGAATACAGGTGTGATGACACTACATAAGAGTAAAAAAGAGTTAGTAGAAGAGAGTGAAGAGAAAGACAAACCAGTTAGAAAGGAGCAAAAGAGGGATGGGAATACAGGTGTGATGACACTACATAAGAGTAAAAAAGATTAAGTAGAAGAGAGTGAAGAGAAAGACAAACCAGTTAGAAAGGAGCAAGAGAAGGATGGGAATACAGGTGTGATGACACTACATAAGAGTAAAAAAGAGTTAGTAGAAGAGAGTGAAGAGAAAGACAAACCAGTTAGAAAGGAGCAAGAGAAGGATGGGAATACAGGTGTGATGACACAACATAAGAGTAAAAAAGAGTTAGTAGAAGAGAGGAAGGGGAAGACGAACCAGTTAGAAAGGAGTAAGGGAAGGATGGGAATACAGGTGTGATGAAACTACATAAGAGTAAAAAAGAGTTAGTAAAAGAGAGTGAAGAGGAAGACGAACCAGTTAGAAAGGAGCAAGAGAGGATGGGAATACAGGTGTGATGACACTACATAAGAGTAAAAATAGTTAGTAGAAGAGAGTGAAGGGGAAGACGAACCAGTTAGAAAGGAGTAAGAGAAGGATGGGAATACAGGTGTGATGACACTACATAAGAGTAAAAAAGAGTTAGTAGAAGAGAGTGAAGAGGAATACGAACCAGTTAGAAGGGAGAAAGAGAAGGATGGGAATACAGGTGTGATGAAACTACATAAGAGTAAAAAAGAGTTAGTAAAAGAGAGTGAAGAGGAAGACGAACCAGTTAGAAAGGAGCAAGAGAAGGATGGGAATACAGGTGTGATGACACAACATAAGAGTAAAAAAGAGTTAGTAGAAGAGAGTGAAGGGGAAGACGAACCAGTTAGAAAGGAGTAAGTGAAGGATGGGAATACAGGTGTGATGAAACTACATAAGAGTAAAAAAGAGTTAGTAAAAGAGAGTGAAGAGGAAGACGAACCAGTTAGAAAGGAGCAAGAGAGGATGGGAATACAGGTGTGATGACACTACATAAGAGTAAAAATAGTTAGTAGAAGAGAGTGAAGGGGACGACGAACCAGTTAGAAAGGAGTAAGAGAAGGATGGGAATACAGGTGTGATGACACTACATAAGAGTAAAAAAGAGTTAGTAGAAGAGAGTGAAGAGGAAGACGAACCAGTTAGAAAGGAGCAAGAGAAGGATGGGAATACAGGTGTGATGACACTACATAAGAGTAAAAAAGAGTTAGTAGAAGAGAATGAAGAGAAAGACGAACCAGTTAGAAAGGAGCAAGGGAATGATGGGAATACATGTGTGATGACACTACATAAGAGTAAAAAAGAGTTAGTAGAAGAGAATGAAGAGAAAGACGAACCAGTTAAAAAGGAGCAAGTGAATGATGGGAATACAGGTGTGATGACACTACATAAGAGTAAAAAAGAGTTAGTAGAAGAGAATGAAGAGAAAGACGAACCAGTTAAAAAGGAGCAAGTGAATGATGGGAATACAGGTGTGATGACACTACATAAAAGTAAAAAAGAGTTAGTAGAAGAGAGTGAAGAGAAAGACAAACCAGTTAGAAAGGAGCAAAAGAGGGATGGGAATACAGGTGTGATGACACTACATAAGAGTAAAAAAGATTAAGTAGAAGAGAGTGAAGAGAAAGACAAACCAGTTAGAAAGGAGCAAGAGAAGGATGGGAATACAGGTGTGATGACACTACATAAGAGTAAAAAAGAGTTAGTAGAAGAGAGTGAAGAGAAAGACAAACCAGTTAGAAAGGAGCGAAAGAGGGATGGGAATACAGGTGTGATGACACTACATAAGAGTAAAAAAGATTAAGTAGAAGAGAGTGAAGAGAAAGACAAACCAGTTAGAAAGGAGCAAGAGAAGGATGGGAATACAGGTGTGATGACACTACATAAGAGTAAAAAAGAGTTAGTAGAAGAGAGTGAAGAGAAAGACAAACCAGTTAGAAAGGAGCAAAAGAGGGATGGGAATACAGGTGTGACGACACTACATAAGAGTAAAAAAGATTAAGTAGAAGAGAGTGAAGAGAAAGACAAACCAGTTAGAAAGGAGCAAGAGAAGGATGGGAATACAGGTGTGATGACACTACATAAGAGTAAAAAAGAGTTAGTAGAAGAGAGTGAAGAGAAAGACGAACCAGTTAGAAAGGAGCAAGAGAAGGATGGGAATACAGGTGTGATGACACTACATAAGAGTAAAAAACAGTTAGTAGAAGAGAGTGAAGGGGAAGACGAACCAGTTAGAAAGGAGTAAGAAAAGGATGGGAATACAGTTGTGATGACACTACATAAGAGTAAAAAAGAGTTAGTAGAAGAGAGTGAAGAGGAAGACGAACCAGTTAGAAAGGAGCAAGAGAAGGATGGGAATACAGGTGTGATGACACTACATAAGAGTAAAAAAGAGTCAGTAGAAGAGAATGAAGAGAAAGACGAACCAGTTAGAAAGGAGCAAGAGAAGGATGGGAATACAGGTGTGATGACACTACATAAGAGTAAAAAAGAGTTAGTAAAAGAGAGTGTAGAGAAAGACGAACCAGTTAGAAAGGAGCAAGAGAAGGATGGGAATACAGGTGTGATGACACTACGTAAGAGTAAAAAAGAGTTAGTAGAAGAGAATGAAGAGAAAGACGAACTAGTTAGAAAGGAGCAAGAGAAGGATGGGAATACAGGTGTGATGACACTACATAGGAGTAAATAATATTAAGTAGAAGAGAATGAAGAGAATGACGAACCAGTTAAAAAGGAGCAAGTGAATGATGGGAATACAGGTGTTATGACACTACATGAGAGTAAAAAAGAGTTAGTAGAAGAGAATGAAGAGGAAGACGAACTAATTAGAAAGGAGCAAGGGAATGATGGGAATACATGTGTGATGACACTACATAAGAGTAAAAAAGAGTTAGTAGAAGAGAATGAAGAGAAAGACGAACCAGTTAGAAAGGAGCAAGTGAATGATGGGAATACAGGTGTGATGACACTACATAAGAGTAAATAATATTAAGTAGAAGAGAATGAAGAGAAAGACGAACCAGTTAAAAAGGAGCAAGTGAATGATGGGAATACAGGTGTGATGACACTACATAAGAGTAAAAAAGCGTTAGTAGAAGAGAGTGAAGAGGAAGACGAACCAGTCAGAAAGGAGCAAGAGAAGGATGGGAATACAGGTGTGATGACACTACATAAGAGTAAAAAAGAGTTAGTAGAAGAGAATGAAGAGGAAGACGAACCAGTTAGAAAGGAGCAAGAGAAGGATGGGAATACAGGTGTGATGACACTACATAAGAGTAAAAAAGAGTTAGTAGAAGAGAATGAAGAGAAAAAACTAAACCAGTTAGAAAGGAGCAAGAGAAGGATGGGAATACAGGTGTGATTACACTACATAAGAGTAAAAAGATTAAGTAGAAGAGAGTGAAGGGAAAGACGAACCAGTTAGAAAGGAGCAAAAGAAGGATGGGAATACAGGTGTGATGACACTACGTAAGAGTAAAAAAGATTAAGTAGAAGGGAGTGAAGAGAAAGACGAACCAGTTAGAAAGGAGCAAGAGAAGGATGTGAATACAGGTGTGATGACACTACATAAGAGTAAAAAGATTAAGTAGAAGAGAGTGAAGAGAAAGACGAACCAGTTAGAAAGGAGCAAGAGAAGGATGGGAATACAGGTGTGATGACACTACATAAGAGTAAAAAGATTAAGTAGAAGAGAGTGAAGAGAAAGACGAACCAGTTAGAAAGGAGCAAAAGAAGGATGGGAATACAGGTGGGATGACACTACGTAAGAGTAAAAAAGATTAAGTAGAAGAGAGTGAAGAGGAATACGAACCAGTTAGAAGGGAGAAAGAGAAGGATGGGAATACAGGTGTGATGAAACTACATAAGAGTAAAAAAGAGTTAGTAAAAGAGAGTGAAGAGGAAGACGAACCAGTTAGAAAGGAGCAAGAGAAGGATGGGAATACAGGTGTGATGACACAACATAAGAGGAAAAAAGAGTTAGTAGAAGAGAGTGAAGGGGAAGACGAACCAGTTAGAAAGGAGTAAGAGAAGGATGGGAATACAGGTGTGATGAAACTACATAAGAGTAAAAAAGAGTTAGTAAAAGAGAGTGAAGAGGAAGACGAACCAGTTAGAAAGGAGCAAGAGAGGATGGGAATACAGGTGTGATGACACTACATAAGAGTAAAAATAGTTAGTAGAAGAGAGTGAAGGGGACGACGAACCAGTTAGAAAGGAGTAAGAGAAGGATGGGAATACAGGTGTGATGACACTACATAAGAGTAAAAAAGAGTTAGTAGAAGAGAGTGAAGAGGAAGACGAACCAGTTAGAAAGGAGCAAGAGAAGGATGGGAATACAGGTGTGATGACACTACATAAGAGTAAAAAAGAGTTAGTAGAAGAGAATGAAGAGAAAGACGAACCAGTTAGAAAGGAGCAAGGGAATGATGGGAATACATGTGTGATGACACTACACAAGAGTAAAAAAGAGTTAGTAGAAGAGAATGAAGAGAAAGACGAACCAGTTAAAAAGGAGCAAGTGAATGATGGGAATACAGGTGTGATGACACTACATAAGAGTAAAAAAGAGTTAGTAGAAGAGAATGAAGAGAAAGACGAACCAGTTAAAAAGGAGCAAGTGAATGATGGGAATACAGGTGTGATGACACTACATAAAAGTAAAAAAGAGTTAGTAGAAGAGAGTGAAGAGAAAGACAAACCAGTTAGAAAGGAGCAAAAGAGGGATGGGAATACAGGTGTGATGACACTACATAAGAGTAAAAAAGATTAAGTAGAAGAGAGTGAAGAGAAAGACAAACCAGTTAGAAAGGAGCAAGAGAAGGATGGGAATACAGGTGTGATGACACTACATAAGAGTAAAAAAGAGTTAGTAGAAGAGAGTGAAGAGAAAGAAAAACCAGTTAGAAAGGAGCAAAAGAGGGATGGGAATACAGGTGTGATGACACTACATAAGAGTAAAAAAGATTAAGTAGAAGAGAGTGAAGAGAAAGACAAACCAGTTAGAAAGGAGCAAGAGAAGGATGGGAATAGAGGTGTGATGACACTACATAAGAGTAAAAAAGAGTTAGTAGAAGAGAGTGAAGAGAAAGACAAACCAGTTAGAAAGGAGCAAAAGAGGGATGGGAATACAGGTGTGATGACACTACATAAGAGTAAAAAAGATTAAGTAGAAGAGAGTGAAGAGAAAGACAAACCAGTTAGAAAGGAGCAAGAGAAGGAGGGTGGGAATACAGGTGTGATGACACTACATAAGAGTAAAAAAGAGTTAGTAGAAGAGAGTGAAGAGAAAGACGAACCAGTTAGAAAGGAGCAAGAGAAGGATGGGAATACAGGTGTGATGACACTACATAAGAGTAAAAAACAGTTAGTAGAAGAGAGTGAAGGGGAAGACGAACCAGTTAGAAAGGAGTAAGAAAAGGATGGGAATACAGTTGTGATGACACTACATAAGAGTAAAAAAGAGTTAGTAGAAGAGAGTGAAGAGGAAGACGAACCAGTTAGAAAGGAGCAAGAGAAGGATGGGAATACAGGTGTGATGACACTACATAAGAGTAAAAAAGAGTCAGTAGAAGAGAATGAAGAGAAAGACGAACCAGTTAGAAAGGAGCAAGAGAAGGATGGGAATACAGGTGTGATGACACTACATAAGAGTAAAAAAGAGTTAGTAAAAGAGAGTGTAGAGAAAGACGAACCAGTTAGAAAGGAGCAAGAGAAGGATGGGAATACAGGTGTGATGACACTACGTAAGAGTAAAAAAGAGTTAGTAGAAGAGAATGAAGAGAAAGACGAACTAGTTAGAAAGGAGCAAGAGAAGGATGGGAATACAGGTGTGATGACACTACATAGGAGTAAATAATATTAAGTAGAAGAGAATGAAGAGAATGACGAACCAGTTAAAAAGGAGCAAGTGAATGATGGGAATACAGGTGTTATGACACTACATAAGAGTAAAAAAGAGTTAGTAGAAGAGAATGAAGAGGAAGACGAACTAATTAGAAAGGAGCAAGGGAATGATGGGAATACATGTGTGATGACACTACATAAGAGTAAAAAAGAGTTAGTAGAAGAGAATGAAGAGAAAGACGAACCAGTTAGAAAGGAGCAAGTGAATGATGGGAATACAGGTGTGATGACACTACATAAGAGTAAATAATATTAAGTAGAAGAGAATGAAGAGAAAGACGAACCAGTTAAAAAGGAGCAAGTGAATGATGGGAATACAGGTGTGATGACACTACATAAGAGTAAAAAAGCGTTAGTAGAAGAGAGTGAAGAGGAAGACGAACCAGTCAGAAAGGAGCAAGAGAAGGATGGGAATACAGGTGTGATAACACTACATAAGAGTAAAAAAGAGTTAGTAGAAGAGAATGAAGAGGAAGACGAACCAGTTAGAAAGGAGCAAGAGAAGGATGGGAATACAGGTGTGATGACACTACATAAGAGTAAAAAAGAGTTAGTAGAAGAGAATGAAGAGAAAAAACTAACCAGTTAGAAAGGAAGCAAGAGAAGGATGGGAATACAGGTGTGATTACACTACATAAGAGTAAAAAGATTAAGTAGAAGAGAGTGAAGAGAAAGACGAACCAGTTAGAAAGGAGCAAGAGAAGGATGGGAATACAGGTGTGATGACACTACATAGGAGTAAATAATATTAAGTAGAAGAGAATGAAGAGAAAGACGAACCAGTTAAAAAGGAGCAAGTGAATGATGGGAATACAGGTGTTATGACACTACATAAGAGTAAAATGAGTTAGTAGAAGAGAGTGAAGAGGAAGACGAACCAGTTAGAAAGGAGCAAGAGAAGGATGGGAATACAGGTGTGATGACACTACATAAGAGTAAAAAGATTAAGTAGAAGAGAGTGAAGAAAGAAAGACGAACCAGTTAGAAAGGAGCAAGAGAAGGATGGGAATACAGGTGTGATGACACTACTTAAGAGTAAAAAGATTAAGTAGAAGAGAGTGAAGGGAAAGACGAACCAGTTAGAAAGGAGCAAAAGAAGGATGGGAATACAGGTGTGATGACACTACGTAAGAGTAAAAAAGATTAAGTAGAAGGGAGTGAAGAGAAAGACGAACCAGTTAGAAAGGAGCAAGAGAAGGATGTGAATACAGGTGTGATGACACTACATAAGAGTAAAAAGATTAAGTAGAAGAGAGTGAAGAGAAAGACGAACCAGTTAGAAAGGAGCAAGAGAAGGATGGGAATACAGGTGTGATGACACTACATAAGAGTAAAAAGATTAAGTAGAAGAGAGTGAAGAGAAAGACGAACCAGTTAGAAAGGAGCAAAAGAAGGATGGGAATACAGGTGTGATGACACTACGTAAGAGTAAAAAAGATTAAGTAGAAGAGAATGAAAAGAAAGACGAACCAGTTAGAAAGGAGCAAAAGAAGGATGGGAATACAGGTGTGATGTACAGTTGCGAAGGTTGAGAGAAAGCAAAGGATCTACAGGACAGTGCAAAGTGTAGATAAACCATAAAAAAACAAAAAAACAAATCAATCAATGAAGTACTGATAAGCTCCACAAGCATGTCTTGGATTTATTTATATTCAGTGGAATATAAATGTATAGAAATACTATGGCCACTAAATGAGGGATTAGTTTACGTATTATTATGATATATTACGGATCCCCCACTTTATCTCTATATTATAATTTCTTGTTTATCAATTTCTAATGAGGTATGAATCCACATCCCCCGCCCAGATATGGGTTAATTAGTAAGATTTCTTTCATGAAATTATTCTTATCACCAAAAAGAAAATTCTTACCATCTAAAAATATTTTCTGGCTTTGAATAGGTATGCCGTAGGAAATGAATCAATAAAACATTTCAGCTGTTGTGTACTCTGCCCTTCTTCAGCCGCTTGTCAAACAGGGTAACAGTCACTAGAATTTTTTTTTTTTAATCATATCACCCCGAGCAAGGTGGTAACACCATTGATGTGCAGGGGGCTACATAAGAGTAAAAGATTAGAGGAGACTGAAGAGAAGGATGAACCAGTTAGAAAGGAGCAAGAGAAGGATGGGAATACAGGTGTGATGACACTACATAAGAGTAAAAAAGATTAAGTAAAAGAGAGTGAAGAGAAAGACAAATCAGTTAGAAAGGAGCAAGAGAAGGATGGGAATACAGGTGTGATGACTGTTCAAATTATGTAATCATCAGAAAGTTTTGCTGCGTAACAATATTTACCAAGTGTGTAGTTTTTTGAATTTCCGAAAAGATGTTTGGTTGTTGGTTTTTCTACATGTACACTTGAACTGTTTCATCCTTCCGCGCACTTATTCTCAGTTTTTCTCTTTCTTCTTTCTGCTGTCGGAGAGGTTTGAAGGAGAAAGGGAGTATTGGTCCGAGAGAGTGCCAGAACCGGTATTCATCGTCTGTTTTTGACAGCATGTTTGAGGACCCTACATGTTATGCCAGGATTTGTCATCAGAGGCCACAATTTGAACAATATAAGGTACGCAGATGATACAGTGTTGGTAGCAGACACGAACAAGAAGCTACAAGAATTCCTACAAAAGGTAGGTAAAAAGAAGAACAAGGGCTTCCGCTGTTCATCTCGGTGTTCTTGACAAGCTCAAAAGGAGAATCAGTAATATGATAGATAATGACTTGCCGGCTCGACTCCAGCCATTTCCCCACTGTCGGAATATGGCTTCTCTTTGTCTGTTCTATAAATACTTCCATGGCTTCTGCTCCAACGAACTTAAGTCACTGGTTCCTCTGCAACAGGTGTTTACTCGTGCAACCAGACTGGCAACAGGGTCTCACCCATTTACAGTTAGATTAACCAAATGCAGACGACAATTCTACTCCTGCAGATTCTTTTCTCTCAATTCCCGCCTTTGGAACTCGCTTTTTTTTATTCTTGCTTTCCTGACGGCTACAACCTCCAGGAATTTAAATGCAAGGCCAATACTCATCTTTTAACGACTTGACCTTAGTTCTTTCCACACCGCCCTGTATATCCTTTCCTTTCTCTCCACCTTTGTAACTGTCATCACACCTGTATTCCCATCCTTCTCTTGCTCCTTTCTAACTGGTTCGTCCTTCTCCTCACTCTCCTCTAATCGTTTTACTCTTATGTAGCCCCCTGCACATCAGTGGCGTTACCACCTTGTTCGGGGTGATATGATTAAAAAAAGTAAAAATAAGAATAATCTGCAAGAAAACCATATGTAAGTCCATCGGTAAGAAGAGCAGACCAAAATGCCAAATACAGGTGGGGGATACTAGAATCCAGTAGGTACAAACATTTAAATACTTAGGAAGAGCAGACCAAAATTATTAAATAACATCAATTTTATTATAAAAAGATCTTTCAAATGCAGGGAATTTGTCGATGTTTGGCATCGAGTGATGTTAACAAACATGACACATGCTCCCAAAATGAACAATGAGTGACTTTGTTACACTAGATACACTGTGAAGAAAAAAAAATATCGGCCTCCCTATTAGCAAAAACTTTTTCATCAGAGGCATCACTAGATTATTTACATTGTTCGGACTGTTGTCCTCATGTTTCTTGTTATTTTCACAACGTTTCGGCCGTTGTACGTCCCGAATTTCATCAGGGAATATGACTTTCGAACTGTATACTTTATTTCATTCACGAATTTAGATTGTTCTAGTTCCATGAATCATACCTCTTCCAGACGTATCAGTATCAGTTATCTGCCTTTAACAGAACTCTC